>RHKD01000895.1:0-22678 GCA_009830905.1 Neofusicoccum cordaticola | reverse complement strand
GGTGTATGGTGTAGTAACTAGGCAAGTAGTAAAACGCGTGTGGAACAAGGAGGTAAAACACGTGATTGCGGGCCAATGTGGTTGACAACACCCAAGTCCGGACGCTCGCTTCAGCTGAGTAAGGGCGCTTATACTTGGCCAGGGTCACCAACTCGCCGAGCTGGCATTTTGCTCGCACAGCTGCCTCTGCATAGCCATTATCCATGTAACGCTTCCAGCGGCCAGTGATCAGTATATCTTGGAGGCGGTGTTGGGAGGGAAATTGCGGGTGTGATGTGATTTGATCGGGTGGAGAAGGGGTCTGGCTATCACTGAGCCGGTGATGAAGTGAAAGATGGTATGCCTAAGCTCTTGACACCGGTATATCTTCAAACGGTCGTCGACGACCTTTCCAAGCTATACTGTAAATGTATCTAACCGCGCATCTACCAAGAAAACTTTTCTAATTCTCGACTACAGCCACCACCTACCTACCACTACTAATCCTCTTGTTCGAACCATACTATCCAATAGTATAGAGTCGTATCGTAAGCTGGAAGTGTAGTCGATTCTCCGTGCTCCAAGGATTTTACAATCGGGATAAAATATAATACACACTAGAGCCGATATCGAGCAGCAACGGTAAGAACAGCGGCCAGGCACACCGCAGAGAGTCCCACAGCACGCCCCAGGGCACCAGCACCCGCACCTCGACCTAGAAACTGGGCGAGCCTATGGTCTAAGAGACTCGTCACTATAGCTCGCAGGGCCGCGAGCTACTTAGAAGCTACCAGCCTCACAAACACCAGATCCAGTAGTCGGGTGGCGGACGCGTCGAGGAGATCGAGCACGCCTCGCTGGCCGCGCAGCTACAGAAGGAACGCGAGGACCGCCGTAAAGACCACCGCGTGGTCCGCCGAAGTCAAAGGATCCCGTCGCTCCGCACCACCGTCCTCTTAAACAGGGCGACTTGCACTTTCTCGACGCTTCCCAAGTCCGCCCTCCGCCCGCGGAAGCTCGAAAGTATATGTACCTAGCCCGTGTGGTACGTCGCCGCAATCTGGTCGGCCTGTGCCGAGCAAGCCGATCAATCCCAAGGTCTCGACGCTTGCCAAGCACTTACTAGAGATGGTGGGCGAGCGGCGCCGTACCTGACTTTGCGCATTCCTCGTAGGGTTATCTTGACGCTTCTGATTGTTGTGGGGGCGTTGGTGCTGAAGACGACGTCGCCTTGGACAATCTACCGCTTGCCATCGCGGTGACGGCTGCGAAAAACGGATCTCGTGGGAGAGGGATTTTGTGAAGCAACGGTTACGAGAGCTCTTTCGCATCTGGACGAGAAGAAACTCCTCCGCAAGATGGATATCAGAATTAACCAAAGCCACAGCGACCAGAGGGTTCGCGACGGAGTACAGCAGCGATAGCTGGTCCAGAGCGTGAGCGCGCGCTTGAGTTGCCCATATTCCAGCATCTTGCGGCCGGAATGGAGGGTGTGTCTCTACGCCCTCGCAGCCTGCCGCCCCTGGTGCCCCCGGCAGCAGCAACACGACCATTTATTACACCATAACGGCCAAGTGCTGCTACGACTAGCATGGCCACCAGTTACTTTTTATATTTATATCTTATATAAATCTATATATATTACTATCTAGCGGAGCAGCTTATCACAAGCTAAAGCTAGCTAATATATAAGATACTAGGTATTCTTAAATAGAACTAGCGTAGCACGTAACCTATACGTATATCTTTTAGTGTGGCTTTAGTAGGTAGAAAGAGTTTAAACGTCTTTCTACAAGCTATCTCTTTACCGCTACTATCGTAATAGGTTATAAGCTCGGGTTCGTGTACCCGATGGAGAAGCTTTAAGAGTTCCCGCTGGGTGTTGGATCCTATAAACGTCTGCGTAAAGACGTGTTGCCTCTGTAGACGGTCTACACGTAACCTAGTACCGGTAGCTGTGTACGGCCTCCTCTAATAGAAGAAGCAGCAATCCTTGCCGTCTATCGTTGCCCTGTGGGAACAGACGGTTCAATTAATAAACCTACAAACCGCCCGACTACGCGAGATGCTACGATCGCGCATCAATCGAGCGAGCCCGTTATTGTGAAACGGTGCGAGAAAGAAGACGCCGCTTGTTTTCTCATTATTGCTACTGAGGCCTGCTATATACGTGTAATAATCGGATTTACGGAAATACGCATAAATGGGGTGAATGAGGTGTGTAGGGATAGGTGTATGGTGCGGTAAAAAGTAAAGAAAGAACGCGTGTATAAGCAAAAGCAAACAAAACACGTAATTACGGGCCAATGTGGTTGACAGTTATATATTCATACTTCGTACATTCACCGTTTAAAATAATCCTTGAAGTTTAACACGTTGGACCCGATTGACCGTAGTACACTCCTTTGCTGCGTCCACACCTGTTTAAATTACTTTCTTACGATATAGACCCTTCTAACTCTTTCGCGAAGGCCGCCCTATCGCTATCCTTACTCGTGAAAACAAAGAGGACTGGCTGAAGCTGATAAAGACTTGGCTAACCGGCGAGGGACTATGGTACACTATAGGTACCCTCAATCCTTCGGCTGACCAGTCAAACCTAGGTTTCGGAACAGAGCGGGATAACGCGAAGGCCGTCTACTGGTTGTAAATTTGCATCAATGAAGACGATCGCGAAATGGTTCGCGAGCTGGACTCCGCGAAGTAGATTTGGGACGCCCTTAAGGACAAATACGAAGAGAGACTGCAAGTTTTGAAAAGATAGTACCTTCGTGAATTCACGCATTATCAAATGCCTAAGGGAGCCACGATTTAATAAGCCTGGACCCATCTCGCCACCCTTAGAAGAAGAATTGCCGCCACTGAGTTGGAGAATGCAAACGTTGCCAAAGAGAAGCCCCGGATATAGCAAATTCATCAAGCTCTTCCAGCAGAGTACGCTACTACTATAGATTCTATCGACTCTTAGAAGGACCTACCGGTGCTTAAGGCTCCACAGATCTTGAAAGAAAAGGAAGCAAGGCTAAAGTCCAATGATTCAGCTTTGGTTGCTAAGAAGATCTTTCGTAAGAGTGACCGTCCTCGCCACCATCGCGGCTCGGACTCCGACGACGAGCCGCGCACCGTTAAATACTACCTCTGCGGCGATAACCACCGCATCTTGGACTGCCCGAATCTGCCGGTAGCACAGGAACGCTCACGCAAGCGCCGCGCTCAGAGGAAATCTCGTCCTAAAGTTGACCGCCAAATCAAGAAGCTTTAGGACCAGATTCGTCAGTTAAAGGCCTTCTAGGCCACGGAGGAGGAGTCCACTCACGAGAACGACGCTGCCAACAGCCAAGCATCTAGCAGTGAAGAGGACGTGCGAGATCTACCACCAGTAGGCTTCCTAAAGACACCTGGATTGCAGACTCTGCAGTATCTACGCACTTGACTGACCAACGCCAACTTTTTAGTAGACCTCTGACCTCGATTATAAGGCGTACGATTAAAGTTGGTGAGGGAGTGTTGTACGCCGACCACGTCGGCTCAGTCATGTTGATAGATAGACGCGGCAATCACATTCGTTTATTCTCTGTTCTTCATGTCCCAAAATTAGGTGTGAACCTACTCTCCGGCCGGCAAGCATGCAAGAATGGCCTAAAGAGGAATTTTGATGACCGATCTCTCCACCTTAAAGATTGAGCTGGCAACGTCATTCTTACTACAAAGGAGAATAGGGGAGTGTACCTCGTAGAAGGCGTCAAGCCGACAAACAAGCACTTTGCATTAACGGCAATTCAAAGCCGCAACAGTGCGAAGCAGCTTGCTCCAGCCTGCTTGAACCTGAAGCAGCCTGTAGCGACATGCGGTGACCCTCCACCAGATCACCAGCAATCGCATTGCGCAGAAGAGGTGCAGCTGCGAACTGACCAAGATGAAAGCTCGCAATTACCAACCGACCTGCAAGAGCAGGACTCCATGCCACGAGCCGCAGCCAACAATGGCAACTCTGAGCTATTCAAGCTAACAGGAGATTCGGGCACCTCGGAAAGAAGAAGCTGGCTGATCTGCACAAGGTCACCACTCAAAGCTAATTCCCATCACGGTGGAAGAAGATTACGTGTGTGACGTATGTGCTCCAACGAAGATCAAGAACAAGAAGAGGTACTACGTGAGTGATAGGAAAGCCGCGAGCCTGTCACTCGTTTCAATTAATGTTTGCGGCCCTTTACCTAAGTCTTGGGCTGGCTACACTTACTTCTCGTCGACAACTACTTAAGGAAAGTATAGACCATCGCGCTCAAGAGGCTAGATGAGGCGTCACGCGCCTTGAACGAATGGCGCGTGAAGGCAGAGCTCCAAGGGGGAGCAAAGCTCGCTGCTCTTCGCAGCGATAACGCCACTAAGTTGAAGTCCATTCTCGACTAGTGGTGCGCAACCCTTAGAACAGTACCCTAGTACACCATTCCCTACTAGTCAAGCCAGAATGGTGTAGCAGAGCGTGCTATCTAGATAACTGAAGAGCAATGCTGAAAGACGTAAAGCTCCTAGTTGAGTTCTGGGTAGAGGCAGCTGAAACCGACGCTTATAGTACTAGGATAAAAGTCTAAGCGCGCCGTTTTTTTTTCGCGACAACCCTCCTACCCTATTAAATAACTATTTACTACTATAACGCTTTTTAAGTAGAATAAAAATGTAATACTACTTAAAATTAGCTAGAGAAAATTTCTATCTACTTAGATTATTATAATTATCTCTTAAAATTCCTTAATACGTACTTAAACCTAAAAGTTTAAAATTTATACTACTTTTCTACTTGAAGTTTTAACTATTAAGATCTTCTTTAATTTATTTAATACTTACGTATCTTATAATTTTAAGTAAAGTCTAATATATATAAAGAAAATAGAATAATATAAATATATTATTATTCTATACTAAGTAGAAGTTAAAGGAGTAATTTTCTATATAAATTAAGCGAAAAATTAATAAAGAGAAATAAAATAATTCACCTATAAATAACTATAAATTAATAAGATAATCTAAGTAGATAGAATTTATACCTAGAGTCTATTTTATTTAAGAGAGAATCTTTATAATTATTAAACGTGGTAGGGTGGATATTTTAGTGTGGGAAGTTGGCTATTTTTGCGGTAAAATGGCAAAATGCGTAGAATTTTATCCACTAATTGCTTGTAGAATCGGACCGCTACCGGACCCCTCATTAATGGAAAACCCTCGAGCCCTAAGGGAGCATTCACTGGTCAAAAGCCAAGCATCGACCACGTGCGCGTTTGGGGCTGCAAGGTCTATTCATACGCTGACCCCAAGTCTCTTCCTATTGGATCCAGGCATAACAAGCTAATGGATAGAGGAAGAGTGGGAGTCTTCATTGGCTACGTGGACGAAACGGACAAGCAATACCGCCTATAGGCCCCAGACCTTGGTAGGGTGATCCGTAGTCACAGTGTTCGGTTCTCAGAAAGCGAGCAGGGAGGGGACATTGATCTGAAGCTCAAGATCAAGCCAAGGCCGAATGCCGTTCCTGAAAGACGACCGGTGGATCGCCCAAGAAAGAGACTGCTTGCACCGAAACCAGCTAAGATAGAGAGGGAGAGCGCGCCGGTAGCAGAAGGCACAACCGACTCGCAATCCAATTACGAGCCGGATGCAGATTCGCAGTTCAATTACGGATCAAATGCGGAAACAGAATCCTTAACCCTAACAAGGTTACGGTTGGATTACGCGTCAAATATATAACCGTATACGTATTCTACTATAACTGGGGGAGAAAGGAGACCCAAGGAGTAGGAACGCGCTAATAGGTTTATGGGAGCTTATACTCTAAAGCGTAAGAGGACGGAGGAGGATCTAGCTATAGAGGAGCTAGCCTAAAAGGTACCTCGGAGCCTGCCCAAAAGGTACCTCAGAGCCTATTTATACTTATTAGCCAAACACCCTGAGATGCAAGTGTTCTACGCGTTCTCAGCAGAGGTTTAGAGGATAGTAGGAGTTGAAATCCCGACTCCGAGGACGTATGAGGAAGTAGTAAATGACCTCAACTTTGGAGAGCTCTGGAAACAGGCAATTCAAGATTAACTTACCGCACTCGCCGCTAATAGAACATGGGAGGAGGTCGTGCATCTAAAAGAAGTACACATTGTAACAAGCAAGTGGGGTTTTAAGCCGAAACTCAACATTAACGGCTCACTTGAAAAGGCTAAAGCTCGCCTTATTGCAAGAGGCTTCACTCAAAAGTTTGGACATGACTTCTGGGACACGTTTGCCCCCACCGTCCGTCATGAGACCCTCCGGACATTCCTGGCCATCGTGGCGCTTATAAACCTTGAGCTCTGCCAAGTCGACGTCAATAATACCTTTACTAAACCACGCCTTCATGAAGACATCTACATGGCCCCACTAGAGGGAGTAATAGTCGCGCTGGGACGCGTCTTTAAGCTCTTACGCAGCGAGAGATTGGAACAACAACTACATAAAAGCACTCAAGGACCTCGGTTTCCGTCAAAGCCTGGCAGACCACTGCCTACTAATACACGATGAGAGAAAGATGCTGCTGCTTGTATACGTTGATAATACTCCAGCGGCCGCAAGAAAACTAGAAGACATTATCTGGTTTAAAACCGCAATTAGCAAGACCTTGAAGATTTAGGATCTGCGGGAGATGAGAAAGATCCTCGGTGTTTAGGTTACTCGTAATTGTAGGAACAAGACACTACGCCTCGATCAGTCCCACTATCTAGAGACACTTCAAAAACTCTGCATGGAACAAGACAAGTCAAGGCCATCACTTCTACACATGAATGGATACAACGCACACCGGCCTATAGGACTAGAAGATAAGAGAATAGACCCCAAGAAATATCAGCATGCTGTTGGAAAGCTAATGTATCTTGCGGTTCTCACCCGACCAGACATCGCGTTCCCAATTAGACGACTCAGCCAATATCTAAGTGACCCAGCAGAAAATCATGGCCAAGCTCTAAAGGGCTTCCTGCGGTATCTTGGGTCAGGTATCGACTTAGGAATAGTATACAAGGACAGTGAGAGCCGCAACCTTGTTGGATACTCTGACTCAGACTACGCCATAGATAAAACAGATAGGAAGTCAATCTCAGGTTTAATTTTCTGCTAGGAAATGGACCGGTAAGCTGGAGGAGCTAAAAGCAAAGATCAGTGGCAACCTCTACAGCTGAAGCTGAGCATATGGCAATGTCCACCGGCGCAAAAGCATCACAGTGGCTCGTTAGGCTGCCACGAGATATGGGAGCAGATAAGTACTTGGGTCAACACTCTTACCAAGGACGAATGCGGGGGAACGAGAAGTTCCGTGATCAAGCACACGAGAATAAGTAGTCCCGCAATCGCCGTGTTAACATGAAGGGAGACAATTAAGCGGCGCTAAGCCTAGCAAGAGATCCACAGATGCACGATCGATCAAAGCATATCGACATTCACTACCATAACATCCGGGACCTTGTTCAAAGAAACCGGATCCACGTCGAGTATGTGTGCACTGAGGATATGGTAGCGGACGGGCTCACCAAGCCTTTGCCGAGAGAAGGTTTCTAGATGTTTATAAACTAATTAGGTCTAGCAGCACCACGTAATTGCGGCTGAGTAGGAGTATTGAGGAAACAGCCTGTATATGCATGTTACTATCCAGCGGAGTAGTTTACTACAAGCCAAAGCTAGCTAATACGTAAGGTACTAAGCCTTCTTAAATAGAACTAGCGTAGTACGTAACCTATACGTATATCTTTAGTATAGCCTTAGTATATAGAAAGAGTTTATACGTCTTTTTATAAGCTATCTCTATACTACTACTACCGTAATAACTATATACTTTTATTTTTTTTTCTTAATGGAAAAGCGTTAAAAGAAAAGTAAAAAAGTCTCCTATTCTTCTACTCTTATTATAATTCTAACGTCTTAATATTTAATTTATTTTAACTTTGTTAACTTTATAAATAGTGGAAAAAATTATATTATTTATATGTAGTATTAATTCTGTATAATCCTATTTTATAATTTCTTTCTTAAAGGCTGAATTACGTAGGAGTTATTATTTTTAAGAGAGAGACATGGCTTACTATAATCTTAACTGAAAATTCGTTGATATAGCTATTCTATCGTTGTATACGGCTCTGGTGGTCGGAGGGGATACTCGAATACCTGAGGCCTCGTCGGAGCAGTGCTTACGAGGGACAATCACGTTGGCTTTTATCCCAAGATTATTTATTAATGCTTCTCGAGTAAAAGCACACCGTGTCCTCATTCTATCCTGTGGGCAAATATTAAAGAGGAGAACTCAACCATAGAGTCAGATATACTCAGGATGTCGTTCCAACAGTTGAAATCCAAACCACAAGCCCTGAAATACTACCGTTCATTGGCGGCGGCCATGGGAGCGGGCTGAATGTTGCAGCCGCGGCCGACGTTCAAACCAGGTCAGCGCTGGTATATGTAGTCACGGTGGTCCTCGCTACATTTACCCAGAAGCGACAGATACTTGGGGCAGAGCGCCCAGCTACGCCACCCGGGACGGAGCAGGAAGATAGCTGCGTACAGGGCAGCCGGTGATACGCGGGTGGTTACTGTAAGAGGCTCTCCGGCCGTTATGGGTTGAGCATGTTCTTCGTCAGGCTGGCCATAACGGTTGGCTTGTTCATTAATCGACGTCTGATAGAAGGTTGTAGGTGTGAAGGGAGGGAGGTAAATCACATCTAAGGACCAATCGTGAATCAAAAGTCAATACTTCGAGTGTTGACAATTGAAGCGGTGCAGAATGGAGTACGATTCTTGGCATGAGTTGGTGAGGGGGGCAGGAGAGGTGCCCGACTTATACCCAACCATGACGCTATACCTAATGTAGTATCTAGGTACACGTGAATTCCAACATCGAGCGACATCTTGCCCGACCATTGATTTTACAAAACATATTGCAAGGATGACGGTAAATGGTGCGGAATCACGGCTCTGTGGATAGCAAAATGGATTTTCTATTTGGGAAAAACCGTATCCCCCTTCTGCTTCAGAGCAATGTTGCGGCGTGATACTTAAGATCCGTTAATTAGAAGCCTGTCATCATGCATCCATTATATTACCAATCGCCACCGGCGCGACCGATGAGTGAAGGTGCCAGTATTAAGTGTTTGCGGAAAATCAACGAAAGGATAAAGGATGGGGCACGTACAATTTGGTACGTCCTTCGTGGTCTTTCTACTTATTAGATATTCCTATTTGGATATACCAAATGTACAACAGCAAAATGTAGATACAGCTATCAAACCCATGGCGGACCATGTAGCAACATGATGGGTACTTTGATAATAGCGGTGGAGGCAGGCCGTTGAGATCCCAATCAGACGCTCGAAGCCTTTTCAGCGGTACTCGTGTCTCGCAGTCTCCCTCTACGATTCAGCAGGCGTCCGGTAAGGGTGGTGTTGCGGTATGGCGCGTAGGGGTGGAGTTGGTTCCTCTTTAGCGGTTGCGGTAGTGGAGACCGAGACGGGTGTGATGGTGGCTATCTTCAACAGCGGTGGGACAATTACAATGCGTGCTCGGAAAAAGAAACTTCCTCTTCATCTGACAAAGCGCGCCTCGTGCTGGCCACAACCGACCAAGTCTCCACTGCCGCAGCCATTCATATTCCAGGCGCTGCTTTATTGACATCCGTGTGAAGCATTCAGAGACTACTTCTTAAGATGGCAATGTTCTCAATTAAAGAGGGGTATATACTGCCTGGTCTGGCTGAAAGTTGCGGTTAATGAAAATCAGCAAGAGAACCTTCAATGCAGACTGGTACGAAGTAAATAATCACGTATCACAAGGTCAAGTTCCATTCAGATACCCAAATCGATGAACATCTGACCGCCAGAGCAACATCAAGAAGCAGCTTTGGTTGAATGAATTTTGAGCAATCAAATTAATAAAAGTAGGCTGGGCTCCGAATTCCACCCAAAAATTCCGCCAGAGGGTATCGATCAGCACACCAACGCCATGAACGCCCCGTTCTCCTTCCACGGTACCAGATGCGCGCCAATAAAACGACGCACCGCCGCAAAAAACTCACCCACTGCTGTCGAGCCGGCAGCCATGTTCTCCTCCCACCCACCCGCTGCTGTCGAGCCGGCAGCCACGTGCTCCTTCCACCCACCCGCTGCAGCCATGTCCTCCCCCCACCCACTCACCTCTCGCCATCAGTGTCCCCCACGAGAATGCCAACCTCCCGAGCCCGCTTCAGGAGGCATTCCGCACGTTCCTTCAGCCGACCATCACCGACCCGTGGCACCAGCGTCTCCAGCAGCCAGGCGATATGACGCACGGTCGACGAGCCACGCGCGGATGGGGCGTTACTATCGGCGGTGCCGGGTCTAAAGAGAGGTTCCAGGGCCTCCGTGCAGATGGCGGCGGCGTGGTCTGGGCGCAGCTGGTGGTTCACGTGGACGGCGTGCTCAAGGCGCAGATCTAGGACGGTGGGGTGGAGCGGGCTGTTTTCGGCGTGGGCGGCGAGGAAGTAGTCGGTGGCGGCGACGAACAGTGCGGACGCGTCGTGCTCGGGGCGGCTGTTGCTGGGGGCCGAAGGGGGGGCCAGGACCTCGTGGAACGCTGCGCATCGGGCGGCGCAGTGCTTGAGGGTGAAGAGAAAGTCGTTGGAGGGGTCGGAGCGGCGGGGAGGCGAGAGCGGGGTCGAAGGCTGCTCGGTCCGCTTGATGCAGGCCAGGAGGACGTTCCTGGCGGAGAAATGGTGGCTGTTCGTCTTTAGCCCTTTGGCCAAGGTGAGGGCCAGCTCGGGCTCGGGCTCGGGCACGCATTCCTGGACGGCAGCGAGGAGATTTCGGTGGGGCTGGTAGATGATGTCGAGGAGCTGCTTCACTTTGGTCTGGTTAACGGGCCGGTGCTGCGGCGCCGCCGCAGCCGTGACGAGGTCACGGAGGTCTTGGGCGGCCTGCCGGACGTCAACGAGGCTCGTCGTGCCATGGGGGAAAACTTACATAGTCCGACCGTAACATGCGGAAGAGCAAGTCGAGCTCGCCGAGGTCGTCGGACTTGCCTTCGTCCCATTCCTCCGCATCCAAGCCGGGCTGCAGCCGCGCGGCGCTGAAGTCCAGCAGCAAAGCCTTGCCGTCCTAGATGATGATGTTTTCCCGGCGGATGTCGCCGTGGTAGAGGCGGGCCTGGTCGTACAGGAGAAGAATTGTCTACCGGAGCTGCTCGTAGTATCTGCGCAGCTCGTCCTACGAGAGCCGTTGCGATGCGCGTACGAGATCGGGTTCGCGGAGCAGTTCGAGGAGGATAGCCTTATTGGAGCCCGAGGCGCGCGGGCCGTGGTAGCGCGAGACGCGGCCCGCCAGCGCGTCGCAGCGGGCGATGCAGTCGTAGGCCATGGTCTCGGTGCGGAACGCGTCGTCGTTGTGGTACTGGACGGTCGTGGCGCGTCAGCCGGGCGCACCGTATAGCAGACAGGAGTGGCGGATTACCTTCTTCAGCGCGACGGGGCGACCGTCAAGGGTGGTCGCGAAAATGCTGCCGTCGCGGCCATCGTGCCGGAAGCTGGTTTCGCCGAGACGCGGGTCCATTGCGCGCGGGCGAATGGGTGAGGAAGGAGCTTGCGCAGGGTGGAGCAGGTAGATAACGGTGTTGGCAAAGGATGAGTGAGGAGCGGAGGACACGCGGGCGGAGGAAAAGCGAGAAGCAGAGGCTGTATGGGCGGAGGAAAAGCGAGAAGCGGAGGCTGCGGGAGTGGAGGCGGGATGACGAGCGGAGGCTACGCAGGGCGGAGGAAGAGTAACAGGCGCAGGGTGGAGCGGGGCGGTAGGGTTTGCTGCCTTCGCTTCCACGGACAGGCACCCATGCGCGACAACACCAACACCCCACCATCTGCGTGTCCACGCTTGTATTCGCCCTGTTTGTGCCATCATGTTTGCCGCAATGCCTACAAAAGCCACCCGCTTCCTGCGCCGGCACCATGGTCCCGCAGCCGCAAAGCCAAACCCTATTGACCACCCGCAACTGCCCTCTCCGTCTTCCTCCGCACAGCTCGGCCGGTCACTTTTCTTTCCATGGCCCGACAGAAGCTGCGAGAATGGCTCATCACCGCCAGCCCCAAGCTCACCACCGTCACACCTGGCTCCACCACGAAGACAGTGACCGGCACCCAGGACACGACGTGGCCGCGCGTGCCGTCGTGGAGCACGTGGGCCGACTTCAACCACGCGTCAGTCACGAAGCTTCTCCACGACATCCTAGAGGCGGAGTACGAGCTGCCGGCCAGCTCGCCGCGGCTGCCCGCTGCCTAGTGCGCCATCACCGACGAGCGCACCTACGAATTCGCCCTCATCAAGTTCCACAACCAGGTGGTTAGCGAGGCTCTGGATGCCGTCGGAAGGCGCTTCCCACTGCTTAGGGCCAAGCTGCGCTGCTGGGCCTGTGGCCACCACGCCCGCCACAACGACACTATCGGCAAGCCTGACTGGGCCGCCATTCCGGCCACGCCCCCGCCCGACTTCTCGGCCTCCCTTCCCGATTGCGTGTGCCCCGGTGACTCCAAGTACCGCTTTGAGAACTTTCCTCCGGCCGTACCTCAGTTCAGCTCGACCGCGGTGGCTCAGGACAACAGGTGGGTGTAGGTGTACCTCCGCCAAGCCGCCCACTACGCCGTCCAACGCCGCACCCGCTATTTTTACCTGCTCACCCCGTGCAACCTCGTGGTGTGCTGTCAACCACATTGGCCCGCAAATCACGTGCTTCATTTGCTTTTTATACACGCGTCCCTTCTTTGCTTTTCTCGCTACAACATCACCTACCCCTACACACTTCATATGCCCAGTTCATGCGTATTTCCGTAAATCCGATCATTACACGTATATAGCAGACCTCAGTAGCAATAATGAGAGGACAAGCGGCGTCTTCTTTCTCGCACCGTTCCACATGTGCAGACGGCGTGCGTCGGGAGGGAGCCATCTACCCGCGAACGAGCCGGTAAGGCCTGAGATTGTCGTGCTGCTGTACAGCAGCGACCCTGCCGCCGAAGACGTGAGCAACCAACTCAGCATGAACGTTGCCCTGTTCGCCGTGCACGTTTTGGCGAGTCTCTCACATGACGTCTACCCACACTACACCTCGATTGAAAATGAATACGGCCCTCTATTGTCACAGTACCTTGAGATGTGACCGACGGGCCATCACTTATCTGACCAGCTTTCCATTCGATGCGGGAAGGAATCAAAAGCAGGATTCATTGGTGTTGTGCTGGGAGAGGAACGAATATCAAGGATCCACACACTGATAAGATTGGAAAGCTGGCTGTAAATATAGTTCTACTATGACTGAGCTCTCTGAAACATGGATACCCATGGGCTATAAGTTTTGATGATGCTTCTGACTTGCTGATGCTTCTGACTTGATGATGCTTCTTACTTGAGTACAGATGACGGCCAAATCCTGACATTGCCTTCCCTTTCGTTTCTGGGTTCTGCTCCGGCTTGCCTTTTATTGAACTTGCTCACTGCCCTTCCCCCTCTCCCATCTCCATGGCCGCCCCCCGCTTCCCATCGCCGTCAAAGCCAACACTTCCGCCGTGCTTGTCCCGGCACGAGAGGGACCGTGGCTTAACATCGACGACGACATCCTATAACCAACGGGCCCGAGCAAGGCGTGATCTTCCAGGTCGGGGGTCACGGCTTCTTGGAGGACGTCGCCACCAAGCTGATTAAGCGCATGCCAAACATAAACACCACCTCATTACTTCCCTTTATCACATCCATTGACCGTTCGCGCCGGGAAACACCAGCGGGACTCTTTACAGGGACGGTGGAGCAAGACGAGCATCTCTCACGACGAGCACCTAGAACCGGGAGTCAAATGTTCCACATCGTTCTTTAAAGGAAGCAAGCGTGCAGCGGCTGATGCGGTGAAAAATGGTTGGACTTGACCATGATTGAGGCGAGGGAAGGCTTACACCGCATAACGCCGAATGGCAATAAAACAAGGCTGGGCGCTGGACTATTAAAGACAGCCACAATCATGTGCATTCAACGGACGGCTACGTAGAGGCCAGGACACGAAAGCACCGAAGCGCAAGGATGGCTGAAGCAAAGCAGATGAAGGAAGCAGCTCCGTTCTGGACAGCATGAAGCTACAGGTACCACGGAAAAATCTCCTCCACAGCCTCCCTTATCAGCTCTGAGTGCCAGCTTGAGCCCCTCGACCACACTCGAGACTCGGATTGATAGCTTTATGCCTGCGAGCAACGTGGCTCACCCATCTGCGAAATCAGACCATTGTCGACTCGACCAAACGCGGTCCGCTTCAGCGGCGGATCAGAGATCATGCCAGCAGTGAAGCCCGAGCGAAACGCCCCCGTAATTGTCAAATCCTTCCCGAACTCTCTTGTTGCCTGCGAGTATTGTGCTGTACGAGGAAGACTCGGTCTGTGGATGTGGCGGCGGGCGGAGGACGGGTGACGATGACGATGCCGTTGACACGTCGTTGAGCCTGCGAGCCCGTGCGGGCGAGACAAGGCAAGGAGGGTGTGCTACTGGTGCTCAGTGTCAGACATACTTGGACCCTTTTCGTGTCACGAACTCACATGTTGCGGGCCAGCCCGTCCCGCGCGGCGCTGACCCCTGGATGACTCTGCCTTCGCGGGGATGTGGCCGTGGAGGAGGCGCGGGCAAGGGAGGGGGGGTGGACGAGCAGATGGGGACGGTCGGTCGGGGAGTGGTTCGAGGGTTGGAGGGTTCGATGGGTCGATGTCGAAAGAAACTCGGGCATGACTCGCCCTGGCTTCGTTACAGAGGAGTAGCTCGCGTTAGTGCGGCGTGGGATTGGCCTGGCGCAAAGAATGCGTCGATCGACCTGCCTGCCCGCGTTAGAGTGCTGACATGATGCAGCCTTGGACATCAGCCTGTTGTGGCTGCTGAAGAACGTGTGTCGGGGTGGGAAGCGCTGTGGTCTTTGTTTTTCGTGGGGGTCGCTTTCGCGTTGCGTGTTGCGCGTTGCGCGTTGCGCGTTTCGTGTTTTGCAGCTTTTCGCGTTTTTTTGTTTTCGTTTTCCGTTTGTCGTCTCGCTTTCCGTTTGTCGTTCCGCCTTTCCCTTCTCCTCCGCCTTCGCCTTCGCCTTCTCCTCCTGCTTCTCTCCCACACCAATTCTTCCATCAACCCCCTTCATCATCCCCCATCATCATCCCCCGTCATCAATCCCCATCATCAACCCCCATCGTCAACCCCCATCATCAACCCCCATCATCAACCCTATTCCTTCCTCTTATCCCCTCATTACAATCACCCACGCATCACCCACTCGCATCAGCAATGGTCCGTCTCCGCAGTGCTGGACCCCTGGCACCGAAGGCGGCTCTTTGCTCCTTGCCAACCTACATCATGGCGAGCTCGATTCTCGAAGAGACCAAAGACATGTACTACATCGCCTGGGAAGGCACAGATGCTAACGGCGTGCCCTACAAGCCCACTTGGGAAACGAAGGACAATGTGGGCGAAGCCCTCGTGCGCGAATGGGAGCAGTGCAATTCCCAGCAAGACGCCCATACGCAGGGCAATGCGGCAGATGGACCTGCTGCGAACAAGAAGCCCGCCGAGAACCAGCCCGCTGAGAACCAGCCCGCCGTGAACCAGCCCGCCGTGAACCAGGCCGCTGAGAACCAGGCCGCTGAGAACAAGAAGCCCGCGAAGGACAAGAAGCCCGCGAAGGACAAGGTGGCTGGTGGAAAGGGCTCGAGCCAGTACATCGCGGGTGAATACTACCCTGTTGTAGGCATTGTCCGTGAGCGTCGCCACCACTACCTGATCTCGTGGGTTCCGGATGCTCAGACCGGCCAGCCGTTCCCGAAATCGTGGGAACCCAAGTGCAACGTGACGGAGGCCGTGGTTCGGGACTGGAACAAGGAGAAACTGAAGAGGCGTCAAGAGAAGAAGCAAAAGAAACGCCAGCAGGCACAGTTTGTTCCTCCCTTTTACCCCTCTTCTTTGCGTGTTCCTGTCTACACTGTTGCTGATCTTCGCTTCGTTGCCAGGTCCGAAACGCACCAACGCACGTCTCCTCAGCCTGGCCCATCCAACTCCGAGCCTGATCTCCACGTGCCTGACCAATACAAACCCGAGTCGGACAATAACCCAGCTGACAATGAGGATGTGATGGAGGGAGTGGTATACAACAATGGTAAGCCTGCAACACCCGGTGCCGACCCACCAACCGCAGCTGACAATGAGGAAGACGAGATGGATGTGGTGTTGAACGAGGAGAATGCTGCTGCCGAGTCGTTCAAGACCCCGGTGTTGAACGAGGAGAATCCCGCTCCCGAGCCGCCCAAGAACCAAGCTGGCGGTGAGGAAGTTGTGGATACTGTCATGTTCGACGATGGCAATCCTTACCCCGAGTCGCGCAAGAATCCAGCGGGCATTGAGGAAGACGTCGTGGATGTTGTGGTATCCGACAAGGAGAAGCCTGCAACTCCTAATCCCAACCCACCGGCTACAGCTGGCCATAAGAAAGAGGCGGTGTGGATTGTGATTCCCGACGATGAAGAGCCTGCTCCCCAGCCGCACAAGAATCCAGCCGGCGTTGAAGAGGAGGGTTGGGTTGACGTCATCCCCGGCGATGGCAAGCCTGCAACACCTGTTACCAACCCGCCGGTTGCAGCCGACGATGAGGAAGAGGAGGTGGATCTTGTGGTTCACAACGATGATAAGCCTGTTTCCCAGCCGCACAAGAATCCAGCCGGCGTTGAAGAGGAGGCGTGGGTCAATGCGATCCCCGGTGATGGCAAGCCTGCAACTCCTGATTCCAACCCACCGACGGTTGCAAATGGTCCTACGCGCCAAGGCACGCCGCAAAACTCTACTCACATGGCCGGTTAAGCAAGCACAACGACCACCCCAACTCGGGTAATCGTAGCCTGAGGAGGGAGCCCTCGTCTGCACGCACTGGCTGAGGCATTCTCACACGACCACGGCACTGGTGCGCAGGTCTTTGGGCACTTTCTGTCATGGGCCTGTCTTGCTCACGTACGCCCCACGCATTTACTCTGACCGGTTCTTTGTTTCTTTTCCTTTGCTCTCCAAAAGGGTTTCCCAAGCGGACCGAGTGACCACCTGGCTCAACGTCTTGGCGTGTCCTCGTGGCGGAGGCCCTTCGCGAGCTTTCATGATTTCTGTCTGGTAATTTCTTTATTTCTTTCTCTTCACTCTCTGAAACAGGTTCCCAGGCGGATCGAATGACCACCTGGCTCAACGTCTTGATGTGTCCTCGTGGCGGTGGACCCTTCGCAAGCATTTACGATTTCTTTCACTTGTCTGGTAACTTCTTTTTTTTCTACACGCTGCGCTCCGCTCCGTCTCGGCGTTGATTCCGCAGCCCAGAAGCACTAAATTGTCGGTGGAATGCATCATGGGAGATCAGCGGGGCTCGGAAAACGAACGTCAGGTGACGTGTTCATGTCGTCGACCATTACACATTCCTTCTTTCTCGTATTTTCTCAGGGTTCCAGGTGGGAAACAGCTCACATAATTCAGGCGATCTTGGATAAAATGTTTAAAAAAAGTACGCTCCGTGGCCGGAGCGTCATGGTGCGGGACGGTTGGAATGGGATGGAGGAAAAAGTTATCTTTTTTTGTTCTTGATGACATTCGGCGTTCAAAAGTCTATAACACACTTAATCAAATATTTTTATTAACGTGGCAGCCATTAAAATATAGGATGTGCCGGTAGCATCTCGTCAACGGTCGTTACAATGCTGCGCGTGGGTCTCGGACAACTTGTAACATGATCAGAGCTTCGGCTCTCCACGTTGATCATCGCCCTGCACTTATGGGAGGTCTGCTGCAGGAAAACGGTATGTTCTTTGCCTCTCGCTATGCTTTGGTAACATCTTCCACGTTCCTGCCGCCGGCGTTGTTCTTACAATCTTCTTGTTCCTGGCCATTCACGCTCCAAGCCTGCCATTCCCTCGGCCCAGTGCCTTGTTTCCTTGCTCCAGCCCCGTTCTCCCTGGGCTTCATCTTGTGCTGTTCAACGTGGAAGCCGTCATGACAGCCCTTTGGTCTCTCATTCACAGCCCGCCAAACTCGTCAACTGCCCTCGACTTCCTCTCCACCGTCCTGCTCACCAGCAATTATCCACACAACCCTCACAAATCTCCCTTCAGGTGCCCTGTCACCGCTGGCATACACGGCCATCTATCTGCACTCGTTCCAGCAGCCACTCTTGTTCACCCTGCCAACACACCCCTCTGCACCATCTCCTCGACGCCAGTTTTGGTCACATTGCATCTCAGGTTACCACGGGTCAGCGCACTCACTCTTTTTGAGTTGGCTTCCACGGCCTATCTCTACGCCATCACGGCGTCCTTCCCTTTGTCTACGCCATCACAGCCCCCTCCCCTTGGTCAACACCCATCACAGTACCCTCCCCTTATCTACGCCCTGTCTCTAAAGCTTATATCCTGCCACATCAACACAAGCACCGTCGACACGGCCATTCATGAAGCAGGGAGATGACCTCTCCAACGCCGCCAAGAAGATGAAGCGGAGTCTCGACGCTGGTGAAGGCTGGGGCGGCGTCTTATGGATGATTTACTGGTTCTGGGCTGTGCGGTGATGTAGGGTGTTGTCAGCTCGTCCTTCTGGGTGCTGGAATGGAGGACCAGGGTTCACGCTGGTCAAGGATGATGTTGTGGTTGATATGCAGATTTACGGCGGCCAAGCAAGTGGTATCACCGCGTCGAGGTATGAGACAACGAAGCATCGGCCTGAACTCCCAATCAGCACTTCTTTACGGGAGAGAGATTCCTGCTTCTCGTCTCGGAACTCTCACTCACTCGGCCACGCGTGTCTCCTGGCATCCGTCGCCGTCCTTTACCACGTGGTTGTGGAGGCGGAGAATATTCTTCGACGCTCACGCTGGCGCTACCATCTCCCATGACGAGAACATGCCACACGCTGCCTTTCGACAAAGGAAAAAGTTGCAATACGGCGAGCGGACTCAAAACGTGCTATTATATGGCCGATGTGGGCCGCACTCAGATCTGGCAGAGTTGGAAGGAGCAAGCGCCGCGGCCGCACCTGCGTATCCGGTAACCATCACGTGCTCACGCGTTCGCGTCAAGCAGCAAAGCGGTGCCACGCTGCTCCTCTCCTCTTCACCGCATTCAATCCGCAACAAGATGGAGCAGCATGACCGCCTCGTGCGCTTCCTCGGATGCGGCAACGCTGGAAGCGTCCATGAGGCCCTCATCGACGGCACCACCTGCGCGCTGAAGCTGGTAAGTCGCGTCTCCCGTGTCCGCCGCACTCCCCGCTCGCCGCTCTCCCGACTAACGCATCGCCAACCGCCGCCGGCACGCAGTTCGTCGACGCCCGCAAATTCGCCGCCGAGCTCGCAGCCTACACGGCCATCGAAAACGCCCTCGACCCGCTCGACCGGAAGCGCATCTGCGCCTTCCACGGCGTGTACCCGCGCGTCCACGACCTGGCGGGCAGCGCGTGGCCCCACGGAGCCGTCCACACCCACGGGCTGCGGCTCGCGCTGCAGACGGGGCCGACGCTGGACGAGTGCCTGGAAGCGGGCAGCCTGTCGCGAAACGAGCGCCACGACATCTACCTGCAGCTGCAGGCGACCCTGCGCGCACTCCACGCCTCCGCCGGCGTCGCGCACGGCTCGGTGCGCGGCCGCAACGTCGTCGTCGACCGCCGCGCCGTCCTGCTCGACTTCAGCAGCTCCTCCCTGCGCCGCGACGCCGAGCCCGCCCAGTGGCTCCGCCGCACCGCCCGCGACTGGGACGGCCTGGACGACGTGCTCGCTGACGTCGCGGCGAGGGCGCTGCACAAGGGCGCTGGCGACGCGCTGAGGCGCAAGATACTGAGCGCCGAGCACATGGAGCGGCTGGCGCTGGCGGCGGCTGGAGAGGGGGTGGGCGTTGGAGAGGAGGGACAAGAACGGGAGGACGTGGGTGCTGGGGATCGGCAATACGAGCAGGGCTGGATGGCTGACACCGCGGAGAACGAGGTGTGGGCGGACAAGGAACGCGGGACGGTTGACGCCGCGGAGGACGGGGAGTGGGTGGACGAGGAACGCGGGACGGCTGACGCCGCGGAGGAGGCCAAGGAGTGGCTGGGTGACGATTGCTGGCTAGTCGACGCCGTGACCCAGCTGAGCACCACCATTCGGGATAGCGCGCTGATCCCAACATCTTATGCGAGGGCGCTGAGGGTCGAGGCGGAAGAAGTCTTGAGGAGACTGCTCCGGACGTATTTCGGCGAGCTGCCTTGCGGCGGGCACATTGTTTTTCGGGATGCTCTTGGATCGGGCGAAGACCATATGGCCAGAGGAGTTAAGAGGAAGCGGGGCTGAGTGGTTTCAAAAAAGAATTCATACATTATCCCTTGCATTTCAGATGAAGCGTGATAACCAAGCTTCCCGCAACCGTGCATTGATGACTTCGCAGTGCATTCCAAGAACACTTCTCGTTGCGGCTCCTGCTTCCCCTTCACCAGCCAACAGAAATTAGGGGCCTGACCGGAGGGACAGTTCTACTCGGGGACTGGAGTCATAATGTGGAAACCAGATGATTGTCATCATGCTATGTATCTACATGTTGTGTTGAATCCCATCCTCTTGAATAATTCTTTCAATCGCATCACAAGTTTATACATTAATTATACCGGGATTTAATATAACAAGTACTTATATTTCAGCCAACTCTTACAAAGCGTTTTCGAATATATTGGAATAGATCAAAAAAACATGACCGCACCAAAAAATCGACCTCAAGCTACGGCGCTAGAAGAGGGCCTTAGGGACTCTTCCCAGCCTGAAAATTAGTGCTACGACTACCCTAGCAGCAGTAACCACGCTAGGGTGGAAGGAGAGGGCTAGAAGAGGGATAAAACGCCCCTCCTAAGCACCCAATCCCACCACCTATAGTATAGTTAATAGATACCCAAGCAGGCCCCTATTAGCGTAGAGTATATTAATAGAGCAAACAAAACACTTGAAACCATCCAGCAGGCCCTACAGGCTCTAGGTGGTAACCCTCAAGCTCTCTCTTCCCAGCTGGAAAATTTTTTTAGCGTTGCCAAGACAATCTTCTAGAAATATACTACTACCCTCTAGAAGGCTAACTCTAAAAACCTAGGCCTTAAGAATATTATAAAGGAAATTTAGAAGGTTAAAAAGGCTATTAGCGTATCTATTTAACCTATAGTTCTAAAGTAGTTATAGATTATAGCTTAGATACCTCTAAAGCTATCTACCCCCCCTATTACTATAAAGCTTATTCTATACTTCTCTAAGTAATAGAATAGGTAGGAAATTATCTTACTCTTTAATAAAGCTATTATCTAGAAAATCTAGATAGATAAGAGATTTATCTATAAAAAAGTCCTCGTAGTAAGAAAACTCCTAAGTAGAGATATTAGAATCTTTATTTCTAATCTAAATACTAGAATAAAACTACTAAAAGACTAAGATTAGACCTTAGAGCTAGATAGAAAGGTTAGACCTAGCTAATAGATATACTTAGTACTAGTATATAATATCCCACTTAAAGGTATTAATACTAATAACCTATAGGTTATTAAGATAATCTAGAAGTAGAATATATCTCTATATCCTAGCCTCTAAGTTAGTAAAATAGCCTAGCTAAAGAGAAAGCTCCCTATAGAGAAAACCTACTTAGTAGTAATACTTAGTACTACTAACCTAAAGACTACTAACTAGGTAATTACGAAGAGTATTATCTATAACTACTTCCTTTATACTATAGAATACTATAGCCCTCTATTTATAGTTATCTAGTACTTTAAGTACTAGGCCTATAGCTATATTACTAGCTACTATAGAAAGGAGGTTAAGTATAGTAAGTATATAGATAACTATAATACTAGAGAGTATACTAAGAAAGAAATATAGTACGCTAACTATAGCTAGAAGTATAATATATAGAGTAACTCCTATTTTATACGTAGGGCAAACTAGGCTAGAGTAAATAGTATCTATCTAATAAACCTAGGAGGATATAAAGAAAGAACTTAGCCCTAGTAATAGATATAAGAAGAATAAACTCTAGTAAGATCTAAGAAGAGGATTAAAATAGAGGAATTATAAAAGGAGAAGCTAAAGAGAGGCCTAGGTAGACCTAGAGACCTAAGTAAACCCCCTCTACCCGGCTAGATAATCTTCTCTAGTATAGGACTACGTAGTTTCTAGTATACCCTAGAGGTAGACCTAAAGAAGATAGTTCTATCTATATAGGCTAGCTCTATATAGGCTAGCTCTATCCCCCTAATATAACCTAATATAGATATAGAAGATAGTTAATATTAAATATAATTATAAGGACTAGAGGAAAATAGGGAGTTTAGAGATAGTATATAAGTAGTTAGCTTTAATTAATAGACGAATCCTTAAGGGATTCGGGCTAACTAACGGTAGGCTAATAGTATATATCTAGCTAGGCGAGGTCACGTGGTTATTACGTAACCCGCGGGCTCTTCGTATATATTTTATATATAGAACGTACTATTAGAACCTATAGTAGGCTCGGAAGCCTTATACTACTCCCCTCTAATAGCGGGGTCGTCCTCGACTCTAAAAAGTAAAAAAACCTTAAGGTTTCTAAGTACCTTATAGGGTAAAACCTCTATAGAGGGAAAAACGCCTATATAGGATCTAGAAGGAA
>RHKD01000091.1:0-55414 GCA_009830905.1 Neofusicoccum cordaticola | reverse complement strand
GGGCGGGTGGGCCGCGCGTGGTGGTTGATGATGGGGCGGAGGGCGTCCATGACGAGAGGGTTGAGGATGTAGGCGCCTTCGAGCATGGGGACGGCGGCGAGGGGCGTGGGCGAGGCGGCGCGGAGGCGGTCGAGCGTGGGTTGGAAGCGGTACGGGGCCAGGACGGCGCGGCAGGAGGTCGCGCGGAGGAGGTGGGTGAGGCCGGCGTCGGAGAGGCGGGGCGAGAGGAAGAGGCAGGTCAGGCCCAGGCGCTGGAGGGCCAGGAACGTGATGATGTACTCGAGGTTGCCGACGCCGAGCAGGGCCACGACGGTGTTGGCGGTGAGGGCGTCGTCCGGCAGGGTTTTGGCGTACAGCGCGGCGGCCAGCGTGGTCATGCGGTCCAGGTCGGCGGCAGTGTGTTCGGTGAAGCCATCGCCGGTGCTTGGGTAGGACACAATGGGGCTGGTGGCATGGGTCACTGCCCGTCGCCGGAGCAGTTCGTCAATCGTCCGGGCTGGTTCCTCGATCATTCTGGATATCATGGCTGCTGGTTGATGCTCAGCCGGGGCCACTACAGTGAAGACATCAACGCATCCAAAAGGACAGAAGTCGTGAATAAATGCACGGAAACACCTCGGAATGACCTCACGGACTATCCGGGATGCATGACGATGTAGGGCCGCGGTCCGGGCCTTGGATGCTGGGCCTGCTTCATCGGTGTATAGGGGCGGTCGGAGGCGTGTCCGGCGGGCCTATACACAAATGCAGGGGCCAGGCCCCAGGTCAGCCGCAAACCTAATTCCCTGAAAAACGTACGAGACGGACGGAGGATAGACGGAGCGATAAGGATTGGGTTTCGAGATGGAAGCTTGACAGGGTCCTGACGCATCGAGTCAGGGGAGGCGGTTCTTCTGAAGGCTGATCCGCACCGTTTTGCGGGATGGGAGCTGGCATTTCCCGCGATAGCGAGCATGACAGCAGTTTTATGACGCAGCACGACCTTTTTTCCTGGTGCATGGGCCTGGTACCCCGCGGGGAGAACCACTGATCTGCCGATACGAGGCTCGATGCGTGGACACTGACGCCCGATTCTACCTCAATCGAGCTCCACAGCCGTCGGTCGAAACCTGGTCCGGCTGGATGGAGTCGACTTCCGGCAGCGCTGATTGAAGTGAGGTCAGTGACGCCGAAACATGCTCACAGTGTCAAGGACGCGCAAAGTGGGATGCTCCAAACTCGTCGATGCTGCCCGATTGCCTATCCCTAAGTTACATTCATCGGCTCCAGCTTTTCCTCGAAGATCTTGATCTTGTACTGGTCCACTCCCTGGTGCACGCCCTGCCAATCGTGCCGGTGGATGGTGAACGTCTCCGCCTCGGGCGCCGGGATGCGCGGGAACATGCCCATCTTGATGACCACCATGCCTTTGCGAGCCGGGATCACGGACTTGATGGGGCTGGCGGGACAGGTCAGCCATCTCGCTACAGACTGAGGCGTCGGGTGGAGCACTCACTTTCCACACCTGCTGCAGAACCACCTGCCCAGCGGCTGGCCGCTCACGGTCTGCGTGTCTACAAACTCCTTGAGCGTGCCATCTCGGTCTTCAATCGTCACCTTGTCTTCCTCGATGGTCAAGTTGGACGCGACGTAGCTTCCAGCCACCTTGCGGCAGTTGGCGCAATGGCACAGGTGGCCGCGCCGCCTGGCGAAGAGCTCCTTGTCGCGTATCGTGACGTGCACGCTGCCGCAGAGACAGTGGCCGGAGATTCCTTCTGAGAATTCGGAGATGGGATGCTGATTCGGGTCTCCGGTGAGTTCTGGCATGTTCGCTGGAAAGGGTGGAGGATCGAATTTTTGTCTCAGTTGTTCGCGCGTAAAGAAGCAGGACGTGTGCCGTTTATATGATCCAATGTGCAGTCGGGGACCGGGGGCTGGCACAATCAATGCGGGGTATGTACGTCAGGCTGGGTTAGCTCTCCAAGCAGCCCTCGCTGCGGGACGGTCATCCTCGGAAGCCATCTTCTGTCAGCCCCGTTGGCCCGCTTTCGTTGCTCATTCCAAATCCAAGCTTCAGCACACTGTTTGGACGACTCATGTCTTGGGAGAGGCACCCAGCGAAGGGAAACCCCGGCAGAGAACCAAGTAACTTCGGCGCGTTTGCAGTCTCGCGTCACATCACGCTATATTAAAGCGAGAACCTAGTTGCCGCTGGAATGTTTGAGACATTTGATTCATATCCGCGCTCTTCAACAAAGAAGCACACAGAGCTTGACAATCATCACGTCGGTTGGTGCAAGCTCGATAAGCCCACCGTTGCGCGTCGATCTTTGCCTTCCATAAAGACAGCCTTGCGGATCATACCGTTGACACCCAGAACAAACACTTGACCGTCATCCAATAGGCTCGGGCAAATCAATAACAGACAGCAAGGACACAAGTTCCATAGTCGTGCCGGGCGACAATCAACATTTGATCTGGGAAGGCTGTAAACTATACTCACACACCCGACATGTCTTCGCTAACACAAATGACGGAGGCTCTAGATATATGGTTGAAAGTTGCGGAAGTCGCCAGCGCTTTCAACCCGCAAACTGCATCCTGCAGTGCCAGTGACAGTGCAACCCAAGACAGAACAGTACGGGGCCTCTCAATCAGGTACCACAGCCTGGAACATTGTCTGAGATGTCAGTCGGCAGCGGAACCGCCTGATCAATGGTCCCTAACCGTGTGCATGTCCTGGACTGTTTGCTCGAAACAGAAGCGGGTCTTGCCTTAGTGTTCTTTGTATACATCAACCGCGTGATTCTGATTCACGTCTTTCTTCTGCCTCGTTCTTTGAATCTCCAGCCGAACATATATAACCCCCTTGGCCGCCTCCATTCCTAGAACATCATCCAACCTAGCTTCAATACCGCGCAGCCCATCACGAGCTCCCAGATCCATCCGTTGATCTCCACCCCCACCAACTCAACTACCTTCTCAGCCCACAAGGCCACAAACCAAAACACAAACACCACAAATCTCCCAACCAACAATGGCCAACGGACAGTACAAGATCGCCCTTGGCCGGTCCTTCGGCATATCCAAAAACATCGTGTCTTTCTCCCTTCAGCTCATCATCTGCATGCTCATGGCCTACTTCTTCTTCCTAGTGTTGGTCTGCGCCCACAAAATTATCAACTTGGAATCGAGAGTCTTGGCACTGGAGTTTCGCGTTCTAATGGCTGAAATAAAGCTTCAACTACTCTACGACATGTTCTGCGGCCTTCGAAAGGCGGTGCTCGAGAGCCGCGCCATGGCTCAAGCTTGATCATGGCGTGCAACTACACACGTTTCGGTGGAGGCACGGGCGAAGGTGGAGACGGAGGCAGAGGCTGGGAGAATCATCTCAGTTCCTTCTTTGTTTCGCTTCCATGTCTGAGTTTGGTGTTTTTGTTTGTCTTTTCTCTGCCTTGCTATTCTAGCCGCGACGCTCTCCTTGGAGAAAATTGGGCTCTGATAGCATATCAATGAAGAGTTTACTCACCAGATTGAATCACTGTCTGTTTCTGAACCTCTGATGACCGGGTGCCGCAGTGATGTCCACACATTTCCTGACGTACACCTCACGTCGATGGCTACGACATAACGACATCCTGACATCATTATCTCTTGCGCGAACCGGACTCAAGGAAATAAGAATCCTTTTTGTAAAGACATGTGTTAAAGCCAGCTTTTGTGACCTTGCCTTGCACGGACTCAGCTTGCCCAGCCTCTGTCGCTCTTGTTGCTTTGTTAGGCACGATAATGTAATGTTCAGTGAGCATTATAGTATTAAGCACTTCTTAGCCGCCAATTTTTCGGCCTCAGACTCCATTTCTGCCGCCTCGGCCTCAAACTTTTCAGGCCCAGCTCCACAAATCGGGCACTTGTGGACGATTAGGCAGTTCTCTATGCGTGTTTCACCTGTCTTACGCTTCTTAGCGCCGCACCTTTGAGTTCGGGTCTCTGTACACTCGCATTTGGTTGATATCGTTGTGTAGGAGCAAATATGTGAGCTTTCCCTGTGCCCAGAGTCTGAGCCGCGGCCCTCGTCTTCGCTCATGGAAGCCATTACACCTGCAGTAAGGTTCTGCCTTTTAAGGAACTTCTTGGTAAGCTTAGTACGCAAAGTTTCCCGCTGCTTCAGAAGATTTGTGATTTAAAATCACAGTTTCGAGGATGTGGCATTGCTTGCAGAACTTTCAAAATTTATGCTATTGACCAATTGTTCTTCTTACTCGCTCTACTGATGCTCGTCAAATCCACAAGACCAGTAGCTCATGATAGCTCTGTTTATGACACTCTTTGTGTCCTTCGCCCGAAACTGTGATCAATAAGCATCGTGGTCACCATACTTGGACAACCTGACAGCGTTAAATACCTCCGCGTCATGTGCGTCCTTCCGCCATCTGTCATCTTCCGTTTTCCTTGCCCTGTTGTTCTCGTATAACACCTCGAAATCCTGCAGCATGTCCTCCCGTCCCTCTCCACGCAACCAATCTCCTGCGTCCCTAACCACGTTCTTCCCCAGCGTCTCCAGGGCCTTTGACGCGGCCCTGCAGTCCACCTCACCTACGCAAACAACACGGCGGCGAAGTGCCTTCCTTCTCTTATCAGGGCTAACCGCTGGCTTCGATGATGGTGAAGCGTCCCCTGACCTCCCTTTTTCCATGCCCCCCGTGCAATTCTCCACTCCCTCAGGTGCCACCTTCTCTGCCACGGTGGACAACTTGTCGACAACCTTTGTTGGCTCAATATCCCCCTCCCTTTCGACCTTCTTTTCCTCCCTTTCCTGTTCGCCCTCCTCTCCACCCCCATCAATCACTCCCCCTTGGTCATCACCCCAATCCTCCGAAGTACTACTGCTGCTCCAACCCCTGCTTCCTTCACTCTCTCCGTCCGCCCCACCACTCTCTTCCTCCTCTTTCCCGTCCATATCCGTCACATCTCCCCACCACAACCCCACCACAAATGCCGAATACACCACCATCGGCACCTTGAACCCGTGCCCCACCTTCAACCTCGAGCTCAGCACAACCTCAAACCTATGTCCACGGTCCGCGTACAACGCCCGCGCATTCGACAGAATCTGCTCGCGCAGGAAGCTCTCGCGCTGACCATCGTGCTGAGTGAACCAAGCGTCGATGAATGGAGGGAGGTCTGGGGAGGCCATCCTGTTCCAAGCAGCGACTAGAGAAGGGGCCGGCGCAGCGCAGAAAGCCAGCTAAATACCACGACCGCTCTGCTCGCCGCTCCACAGCCACCCACACATCCAACCCGTGCCACCTCGTTCAATTGCCCCACACCAAGCACCCCCGCCGTTTCCCCAACCAAACACCTAGCACCGCAAACGGGTACGCCGCACCCGCCTCAAAACCGGCCCCAGACAAAACTGCGCTTCCGCTCCACGCCCGTCTCCCTCCCTCCCCCCTCCTCCTCCGGACACGACACCTCCGTCTGGCACCCAAACGCCGCCCGCCCCTCCCGCTCCCTCGGATCGAGCTCGAGCTGCTCCGCTCCACTGCCGCTGTCCAGCCGGGTGGGCGGAGTGCCCGTGCGGGCGCGGTGCGATGGCGGGGCGGCGGCGGCGGCGGCGCGGTCGAGGTGGACGAGCTCGAAGGACTGGCGGCAGGTGATTTCGAGCGGGGAGTGTGGCGGCGGGGTGCGTGCGGCGCTGCGTCTGGCGGTGCCGTTGGAGCGGGTGGAGGAGGTGGGCGAGGGTGGCTGCGAGGGGGTGTGGTGGGTGGCTGGGATGCGGACCGCGTCGTTGAGGTCTGCGGGGGAGGTGATGAAGAAGAGTTCGTCGTGGTCGCTGGCGGTGGTGGTGTCGTTGGGCTGGTGCTTGGAGCCGAGGCGGCTGCTGAGCTTGGAGGAGAGCTTGCTGCCTTTGAGCGTGGTGCTGGAGTGTGTTGTGTTTTCTGTGTTGGCGTTGTTGCCGGCCCCGCTGTTGGAGAATTTGCGGTAGGATTTGCTGGTGCGGTTGCGTGAGGAGCTACGCGTGCCGTGCGAGATGAAGCTTGAAATGCGGCTGCTGGCGGTGGAGAAGGCAGGCATAATGTAGCGCGAGATGAATGGACGAAGAGCGGGCATGCAGGCGCATATCTAGCAGTGACCTGTCAGCATATTCGATTCGAGTAGATATGCAAAGTCGGGCAGATAGACTTACCACACCTAAATTGATCTCGACGGCTGCTGCGATCCACAAGGGGAAAGTGAACCAGGTCTCATCGTAGCTTACTATCAATCCTTTCCAGATGTAGTACGTCCGAATGGCACCAGCAACTACCACGACGAACCCAAGACTAAGGAGTATCATAACGCCGATGCGTTGTTGAATCGGCATCTGAAGCCTTGTGATGATCGGGATGGGAAGTACGGTAATCAGAAGATCGATGAAACAATTGACGATGCCTACGCCGAGCACCACTTTGCCTTCATCGAGGCAGTGAGCGCCCGGCGGTGGAGATACAGTCCAATATGCACTCACCGGCCTGCGTATATCATTTAGCAGAGCTCAGCATGGACAAAACCGTAGAGTCACTCACACACATAGCCATATTCCCAGACATGTGAAGGTCACAGCAGCTGCCGTGTTGAAGAAGACGGCTGCATGCAGGGCCCAGGTAATCCACACCATACCAGAGTCGGCGATGAGGCGGTAGTAGAAGCATAGTAAGGACTGGCGCGTGAAGGTCGCAGCGAAGACGAAGATAAGCTTTGCCGAGAATGCCACCTTGAGGACGTCTGGGAAGGAGGCGATGGGAACGTCCCACACGTGGCGATTCCAGAAGAAATAGGTATTGGCGATGATGACGTTGGCGGTCAAGCCGACAGTGGATATCTGAGAGGGTCAGCTCTTGCTCGCTTGGCCCGAGGGTGAGCCCTTACATATGCCAATATTATGAAGACATCGTCGGAACCAAACCACCTCTTGATGAAGATGCGGGTGTACAAGCGCAAGAACAGTGTGATGGTACACAGGGCAATAAAGACAGCGTTGACGACGAGCAAGGCCGGGCCGCGGGTGTCGGGATTGACGTAGTTTGGCGCAGGCCAGGTGAAAAGGACCGACAGGGGGATTTCGCGGACCATGCTGTCATGAGCAGCAGCGCATGCTGACTGGCAAGGGATGGGGCAGACGAAGGACCATCACCGCGCTGGGCGGTGGGCGCGTCCAGATGAAGAAGACTCGAGGACGTGTCAGGCTGCCGGCGGGCAGAGGCCATCGCAGCTTGAGCCGGACTGCCACGCGATAGTGCGACGGCAGAGGCTGGCTGGGAGCACAGGACTGGAGCACAGCGCCATGCAAGGACGCACCAAGCAGGCCGGTCGTTAGTCCGACTTCATCAGGCAGCGCCACAAGCTCTATGGCGCGGGTTCCGCTCTGACAGCCGTGACAGGTGCGGAGCCAGCTGTGGCGCAGACTACGGCTGCTGGTGGAGACTGAGGGTCAGCGGGCTTGCTGCACGGCGAAAACATTTCGCAGCTTTGGGGGGCCGGCAGGGCTGTACAACATGAAGAGTGGATCCGGCCGAATGTGGAAGGGCGAGGGCGTGCGGACCGCGAGCTCATTGGGCGGGGGATGACGCGTGCCGGGATTGCAGGCAGGCGGCAGGCGGCAGGAGGGAATGTGCCACCGTGCTGCCCGGTGCCGTGCGACGCTCAACAACATCGAGCCGCCCTGAACAAGCTGCCTGGTGACCCTCCAAATCTCCCACGCGAATCTCCCCCAAAACAACCTACGGGGCCGCTTCCAGCGGTCCCGCGACCCAACCACTGTACGAACACCAACCCTCTCCTGCCTTCCAACCGCCGCCCACCCGGGGATGGCTTGCATATCGCCAAGCCCTTTTTTTTCCGCAACGGTGCACGCGTCTGCTCTACGAAGTATCCTCATGCACGTGCTCCCATGCTGTGCGCCGTCGGACAATTGCTTCGGCTCGCCGCAAGATACAAATTGCGTACCTACCGCATCGAGCCTAGACGGAGTCAATCCGTGATATCTATCATTCAGACAGCCTTGAGCGCTCTGACCCGTCAGTCGCGCAAATCCCCGCTCTGGCGACACGGAAGCCAATTTAGCGTCGATGCGATCAAGTTCAGCTCCCATCTCCATCCGCCATTTTAGCGTCAAGAACCAACTCCTGCCGTGCCTGCCAAGCACTGTCGTCTCGACAGCCCGTTCGCCGGTGCACTGCCTGACTGGCAAGTCATACCTATTCCTGCAATATTGTCCATCCCACGCCAATGCATGCCCATAGTCACTTCGCGCTGTTGCGATTTGCAACAAAAATGCCAGATAAGGATCACCATGAACTATACTCTCAAGCTTTCTTACATAGGTAAGCTTGTATCAAACCCCTCCGCTGTCTTCACGCTAAGCCCTGTTCTTTCCGCGCTTCTGCATCATGAACACAAGCTACGCTGATCTGACAGCCATTGTCCACGTTGCAAACCGCACCATCACCCAAGTCTCCGTTAGCCACCATGCAGATAGAAGCCAAGTTCCAAACTTGAATGGTCTGGTCAGCCGCTGTCAGCATGTTTCGTTTTCAATACGGACCCGAGAGACCTCTCCTATCAGTCATGTCTCATCCATCGCCAAGTAAGCCTTGCCCAAGCACTCTTGAAACACGGAATCATGGTTCTCTAGCTTCTCACTTAGTGCCGATCCCGCGCAACTAATTATTGCGACATCTCTTCCCGCTCAATATCTTTTGAGGTTCCCGACCGTACGGTATCTGGGTTCCCACCACTTGACATTCTCGGGCTGGCCATTATGTGTAAATGCCTGATTCTGCTAATAATAGCACGCCTGCCATCTCTAGTGTTTCCCATGGTGTGGGTAACAAAAGAATGGAGGGGAAAAGAAGAAATGCTAATTGGACTTCTCCGTCTCACGAGCAAGACCCCCCGATTTCCATTCTCGCGGAAGCGACTCCGATTAGCTTGCTGACCAGGGGCGCATGAACGAAAAGCATTAACCTCTCCCCCATCCCGAAATGCCAGGTCATCTCACTGAACTAATATTGTAGTTCCTGCCGTGTTCGTTATCGGGGTTCTTACAAACTCTTCTTACCCTCCGTATATATGCAAGGCACACGGCGGTATTGATCGGATGGCCAAGCAGTCCGGTGAGGGCAAGTGAAGACATGCTAATCGAATTCGGGATCTCGGCGGAACGCGGTAATTTTTAGCGCCTAAGACTAAAGGAATCAACGCTTCTTGCTCCGTCCGTCTCCATTGACAACAACCCAAGCTGTTGGCGGATATACCGAATTGGATATCAAGCAGTTAGTATTTCAAATTCATAAGGAATTCCTCCTAGACCAAAGAAATGATCATACAAGCGTGGCGCTAACAAGGCGTGATCCGCATCAATTCAATGTTTTCACCAGGAGATCAGGAAACGTGCGCTTCTCATATTAGTTTCTCGTCAGTATGGTGGCATCGAAAGACGTTCAGTCTCCGTATAGTCCTAGACATCATTCAGATCTATTTCGCCTCTGAGTTCAGCTTCATTTGATGAATGCGGTTACGCCCCACGTTAGCATGGGGCGGCCAGGATGTATTTGAATGTGGTCATATTATTATGACCGAAAACGTCCGATGAAGGAGTTTGTCGATGTTGTACTAGCTCCTTTGGCATTACTACCGAAGTAATAGGGTTGGGGTGGGAGACAGCGCGGATGAGCGGACAGTGACGTCACGCGTGGCTTCCGCATCGAGTTCGTACAACAACGCATGAGCTCCGCGCGTCAGCTCCTTCTCCAACTCCACCTCTATTACCACTTCTCAAACCTCACCGACCACTGAGAGGACTCCTTCTTCTTGCTGTAAATCGCCGTTCACTCATCACACCGTCCTAAAGTAGCAGCCGTACCCGTGGCGCAATGGCATCTCGACTGCATCTCGTACCGCGTGCACCCGTGGCGTGCGACGAAACGCCTCAGCCAATACGTCGCCCTCCTCCATTTCTACTGTTAACATCTGGAGAAGGCTCCTCACTCCTAGGCTGCTCATCACTGTCCCTGTCGTTAAGCTTTTTAGCTGGAAGTGCCCCGCTTCACGATAAGGTTATGGTACGGCCGGGGCTACTCCACTCCAAGATCTTCTATCGTGCCAACCCTTACTCGACTGCTCTCTTCAGCTATCACACATTAATGCAGCCTCTATTCCCGCTGGCTGAGTAGCTGCGTCTATTTCTCGAACCCCGCGGATCTGGCCCACTCATCTGGCATCCTGATACTAGCTTAGGTGGCTAGCAGCTGCCACTTCCTCACCTTACATGACCGGGACCATCACTCCCCTCGCCTTCGACCCTGATTTGGGCGCATTCGGTAGCCTTACCGAGCATGTGACGCACGCTTTAAGATTCTTCAGGGTCTTTCGAACTCCTCGCAAACTCACTTACGCTCACTTTTTTTTTTTCATCACCATCTTGTCAACGTGGCCAAACCCAGATCTTCACGTTAGGTCCAAGCTGACCCTCCACTGTCCTGAACTCTGGTCATTTCCTATCGTTGTCCTGCGCCTTCACCTGCCTCAGTCCAGGCAATCTCGCCTTGATAGCCTCGCAGCACCAACAATATCTGGCTTACAACGCGTGTCGAGAGGCTCTCTATGCCTTGTAAAGTAGCCCTAAGATGTCCAGCTCTAAATATCCCGCAGGCGACAAAGGCCGATGGAAAGATGCCTCGGTTACCATCAACGCGACAAACTGTGTAATCTCATTCCTTCAACCGTCATTAAATGGACCCGTCACACAAGCAGCGCCACAAACTCCGGAGAGACCGCTACCATCAATCGAGACCGAAGTCAAAGAGGAGCCATCTACACAATCTTCTATCGGTTCTACTACTCACCAATCCTCGGCTGACCCTGTCGATCTGGCCGAGTTTACCAACCCAGGACCTTCTGTCAAAGTCGAAGAAACTCACAGCAATCTGCGTGGCTCGAACTTGGACAATAGCAATGCCGCGCATGATAATCCTATGAGAAATGCTGTCACACAGCTGCGACACTTCGCCTATGAGAGAACTCCCGCTCAATCGGTTGACGAAGAACTTGCAAATCAAGAAGAGTCTTTGCCTGACCTGCTCGAGAAGTTCTGTGTCAAGCGTGGTGCCCCAGGAGGAAGGGACGATGTTCACACACCCCAGCGTCACAAGAAGATGAAATATCTGCATGAATCTTCCACTCCAGAGAGTAATTCTACGTCAAAATTAGACCGCTCCGAGTCCCCGGGCTTGAGTGATGAAGATGCACCGGTATTGGCGAACCGTCAATCATCTGTGGAATTCTACCGCCGACACTCTCAAAGACTGCCAAAGAAACAGAGCCACGGAAAAAATCACCCTTGGACGTTTGAGGAAAGAGAGGCATTGTGTTTACTCTTTATGTTCTACGAGTGTGATAGCGCGTTTGAGGACATTGCAAAAATTCTCAACGAGTATTTCTCGCGGCCATCTCCGGATGGTTTCCGACCCAAGCAGCTGAGATCTCAGTGGGGAACTCTCCGGTATGTTTTCCGGAAGCGACCGGTGTACGACCCTGAGGAAGTATTCATGCAGAAAAAAACTGGATTCGAGGTGGCGGCGCTCCGCACAGATGTTAAACTTCAGCCGCGGAAATGTTGGTTGAAAGGAAAGAAGCTCAGCCCGAAGTTCACCAAGTCCGCCGAGATAGTGGCCAGACACGACGCGTGGTTCCTTGGACATCTTCTTGATACAGAAGAGGGAGGCCATGCAACATTTACAGCCATGCCGGCTTCCCCTCTCTCCAGCAAGTCCTTAGCCGATGATAACAGCGCCCTTTTGGAGCTGCTAGGTGCAGCAAAGTGCTCAGAACAACCATCCTCAGCGCGGGAACCTCAAGAACAAGAGGCCTATCAAGGCCTCGAGGACTCCAACGAAATTGAAGAGGTTGTCGAAACGCCAACGCCGAGTCCATACCGGCCGTCCCAAGCTTCTGCTGGCTATGCCCCAGTATCTCCCCCGCCTTCACACCAGAGTCATCCTACAATCCTCTATCGAGTTTACCACGACAACAGTGGAGGATTGAACACACCTACACGATTCCTTGCCGGTATGTTCGATATACCGGGCCACAGCCTTGTTCCACCCCCGACGAGTTCGGAAATCCTGCCAGTATTTGTTTCATGGCATTTGTGGCACCATTCTGTCTCATCGCCATTTATCTCTTGTACAGATTCACTTATCATGGCCATGCACAAAGCCAGACAGGCCGAGCAAGATGGCCTCCACCCACACCTCTCTATCATCGACGCCACCGGCGCCATGTCAGGAGGCCGCGGCCTCCTCGCCAGCCCGCTCGTCGCCGAAGCCCGCAAGCGCGGCTTGGTGCCCGGCATGCGCTACAAAGGAATCCGCGAATGGCTGATATGGGGCGAGATCCCGCAGCCCGCGATCCTCCACGACCTGCCTTTCCACCACCTTCGCTCCCTCACCGCCGCCGACATCGGCGTGGCCGATCTCCTCGCCCTCGACGACATCGACCCCGCCCCGCAGATGAGCCTGCCCCGCATCCGCAGGTCGCTCTTGCGCCAGGAGGTCGTGCTCGACGCGTCCGCCGGCCACGCCATCGGCAGGCTCACGTCGCTCTTCGGCCTGGCCACGACGTCGCCGCCGCCCTCCATCCGCCAGTTCGTATACGACCTCTTCCAGGGCTGGGCGCTGGGCGCGTTCGAAGTGGAGGCTGTGGCGGAGGCGTTCCTGGCCGGGCTGGTGGACGCGGAGGCGCGGGATGGGGCGGCGCTGGTGGTTTTGAGCGATGGAGAGGAGGGAGAGCTGAGGAGGGCGTTCGCGCGGGGTGTGGAGAGGGCAGTGGATGATTTGGCGACGGAGAGGAGGGCGGTGAGGAGGTGAAGGTGAGGGCAAGGGGTACGCGCGCGCGTGCTGGTCAGTGTGCGATGGTGTTCTTCGGGGGTTGCCTTTTCGAGGGCGCAAGGCCTTGATTGGAGCGGATAGTGTTGTTTGGGCTCTACAAGGTTTCTGGGTTGGCCTCGGCGTGGTTGGTGGTTTCGTTCGGCGAACTGACGCGGGTGATTTCCTTCTCTAAAGCATCTCAGTTCCCGGGTTCGCGGTAAATCACCGTTTGGGTTCCGAGCCAGGCCTTTCCCGGCTGCCGGGCTGTTGGGAAGTGTAAATGAGTCCCACGATCCAGGTAGCAGTTATGCGTACGAGAGACACCGGCGACAAAATAAAAGTTGCAAATCAACCAGCCTTGACATCAGCACCCCGGCGTGCCGACGACTCCGGCTCGTGTTCGAGCAGAAAGCCAAAGACTAATCTGACTTTATCGCTTTCTGGACGGCGGAGACGTGTCGGCAGTTACAAAATGCAAGATTACGCATGCTCCCCCGAGATCCGAGGTCTGTTGTTCTTCCGCCGTTGAACCCATACGCACCTTGCGCGCACGCAAGTACGCATAACACGGAAGGTTGCTGTAAAACGATCCATTCAACGAGCCGTGCTAGGGTGCACACAACACACTTCCTCCATATCCACATCAAATCCATGCACATACGACACCCAGCATCCAAACAGCGAGCGCACAAGCAGCGAGCACGAGCGACGCCCATTTGTCTCACCAAGAGCTTCGGCGACACGGGGTGCCCACGGAAGATTTCTCAACTATTTCTGAACCACGTTCACTTTTGCTTTACCACGTCCAGCCATCTCCCGGCTGGTTGGGTGACCCTTTCCAATCTCGATTCATCCCTTTTTTTTAAGCAACCCGCCATCCATCCACCTCAAATATCTAAAGACTTACGCAGACGCATGCAACGCTTCCCATACCCTGAAACCCGCCACAAGCAAACAGAAGAAGTAATAAAGACCCGGAAAGCTCTTAGCAAAGCCCGTGTCAGCAGGAGTATTGTTTGTCTGAAACCCTCCCGTCCGATAATATCATACAACCGTAGGAGAGAAGTAAGAAAAAAACGCCTTTGAAGTAATGCAAAACGTGCACGCGCATTCGGTGAATTGACGTGCCCATTCCTGCTCTCTCGCTACGCTCATCGCCCTTTACACACATGTCCGTCTCTCTGCTCCTCCTTCAATCGTAACCAGCATCGTCACCGGCAGCCGCCGGCGTCTCAGGCGGGCCGTACCCACCAGGCGTCTCTGGATACTGCGCGGGCGTCGGTGCAGCCGCTGGCGTGGCACCGTAGCCACCGTAGCCGCCGTAACCGCCGCCGCCGAAGCGAGGAGTAGGCTGGTCCGCAGCCGCCGGAGTAGGGGCGCTGAAACCGGGTGTGGGAGCGTCGAAGGCGCCAGGGGTGGGGTGAGCCCAAGAGCCGGGAGTGGGTTGTGACGACGAGTCTTTGGCGCCGCCGGCGTTGGGTTGGTAGGCTGGAGTGCGTCCCCCGCTGCCGCCCCAGGCGGGAGTGCGGCCACCGTCGTTGGCGCCGCTACCCCACGAGCTAGAGCCGGCGCCGGAGGGGGTGCGAGAGGATGCTGACCAGGTGGAGTTGCGGTTCTGATACATCGGAACGAATAACGGCTGGTTAGGAGATCATTGCGATTCTCCTGGAGGAAGTGAAGGATTCAGGAGATGAACTTACAGATTCGTTCCCACCGTAGGCAGTGCTACCGCCGTACGCCGTGTTGCCACCGTAGGAAGTACTGCCACCATAGGCAGTGCGTCCACCATCCCCACCACCATAGCTCGTCCTGTTGCCATCGTTGCTGCTGGCCCAAGCAGGAGTGCGGCTTGAGCCACCGCTCTGCCAGGCAGGAGTACGGCCACCGGCTCCACCATACGATGTAGACGAGCCGTTCTGCTGCCATGCAGGAGTGCGGGAAGCACCACCTCCCCAAGCTGGCGTCCTTCCACCAGACTGAGCCGCCATGGGAGTTCTGCTTCCGGGCTGACCCCAGCCCCCGGGAACGCGGGAGCCTGGCGTCGAGCCACCGAAACCGCCCTGACTCGGCATGCCGCGACCACGACCGCCACCGCCACCACCAGCACCGATGGTTGCTCCGGTGATAGGATCCTTTATACTGAGAGTTTCCTTTGGAATGGTGATGGTCTTGTTCTTGGTGTGCAGCTCAACACGAGCCTCGAGGTCAGTGGTGTCCTTCACGATACCGAGCAGACCCTTGTAGGCGCCCTTACGGACAATGACTGTCTTTCCAAGCATCCTATCGCGACCCATGGTCTTGGGTGGAGCCATAGTGCCAGGTCCGTTGGGTCCTTGCCGCAAGTCTTGTCTTTGCATGAGAGGGTTCATCTTGGACAAGTCGGGTCCAGCACTGCTGACCTTGCCACTCTTCGCGGCGACGGTAGTGACATTGCCCGAGCGAACGACGAAGCAACCAGCATTCTCCGCACGGTTCTTGTTCTGAACGAAGAGGTAGCTGCGGTGGATGTGAAGCACACGACCTTGACGCTGTTCGCCGCCGTACTCCTTCACGGTGTCCTCCGTCCGGATTTCAGAGCCGTCTCTGTCAGTTGCCACAGCATTCTTGCGCCGGTCGACTCGATTCGAAATGTTTGACGGGAGAAGAGTGCGGACTTGGCCATTCTGGTCCAGAACACGGAGCGACTCGCGGTCCACTTTGATTACGCAGGCAACTGTCGAGGCATCCAGTTGCACAAGCTCGAAGAGATCGTACTTCGAATCACCCTGCATACCACCGCTGTCGGAAGCAACGCGCAAGTCTCTGCTGAAGACGGTGATTTCCTGGTTGGTGGAATCCGTAAGGAGTGTAACGCGTTCGGCCCTAACCTTGATGACCATACCAACTTCATCGTGGTACTTGCTACCACCGACCACTTTGACGTGGTCTCCTTCCTTGAACAGCTTCCGGAGCGACTTGACGGGTGCTTCGACCGTCTGGCCCTTCAACTCGCCCTCTTGTACTTTGAGCGTGACGATGTCGTTGTGCACGCCAATGGCCTTGCCGGAAACACCTTGCTGCTCGCCGTGGTATATCTCAACCATGTCACCTGGCATGTAGTCGGCACCGGTTGATGCCTGCTTGAGAGTTGCCGCCAGGGCTGCGAGATCCAGGTTCTCGGTGCCATCCTCTCCACCAGCTGCGAACCTCGTGACTTCTTCCAGACGAGGGTTGACGTTTTCAGTCTGAAGCTGGTTGAGCTTGACGGTCTTCTCGAGGAATCCATCGATGTAGCGATCCTTCTTGTAAATCCAGATGCGGTGGCCAGCCAATGAATTCTCCTGGGTGAGGAACTTGATGTGCTTTTTCTTGGCTTCCGTCTCGCTGAACAGTCTGGGAGGAGGCCGACTTGTCAGAGTGCCAGGCCGCTTGCGCTTGTTGGCGTCAGGGAGGGCGTTGGGATCCTCGTTGAGACCATAGTCAAGACGGGGGATCAGGCGAATCGTGACCTCATTGCCGTTTGCTTCGACCTCCGTGACCTGGGCCAAGTCTCCTGCATACAGCCCGCCGCCCTTGATACGCACGTACATACCCTCACTAAGTTCCTTCGACTTCTTGACGCGGAGCAGATCGGGCATTTCCTTGAGAGGTACCAGCACCATCTTGCCGCGGGGATAGCAGAAGGAGATGTTCTCGCAAGCAGCCAATACGGAAGCCTGTTTGCGGGCTTCGACGTAGATGTAGCCTGACATGACGCTACCGCGCTCAAAGACGGAGCAGAGCTCGAGAGGCTCGCGGGTCATCAAGCGGTCCTCAAACCTCTTCATAATGTCGTACACAACTTCCTTCTCTTTACCCGGCTTACACTTCACACCCCAGATGGTCGGATCGTCGACACTTGGCAGCAGTAACCTCTGCGGGAGGACATCTGAGTGTACTGCCGAGGCGCGGTTGCGTCCGTAGCGCTCCTTGAGGGCAGCCGCCTGCTTCTCCGCATCCATGCTAGCCTCGAGTTCACGTTGTCTGTCAAGCTCCCTGTGGCGGCGGTCGTCGTTCTCGGCGCCGGCGGGCATATCGAGCAGGTCATCCGGATGCGTTTCCTCGGGGAGCTCGTCATCTTCGTCCAGCTCTTCTTCGTCTTCTTCGTCGACTTCGGCTTCGACATCGATGAACTGCAAGCGAGCGTCCCGCTTGCGGCGCTTGCGGTGGTGGCCCTGCTAGCGTGTCAGCGAATTTGATACTTGGCGGAGCGCGCGCTGGGCGACTCGCGCAGCGGGGACTGACCACGACTTCCTCCTCATCCTCGTCCTCTTCTTCCTCGTCGTCCTCCTCGTCGCCGCCCTCCTCATCATCGTCGCCCTCCTCGTCGTCCTCAGCTGCGCCACCCTCATCCTCGTCGGGGCTCTGGTGCCTGCTGGGCTTCTTGGAGGCCGGCCTGCTGTGCCTCACTTCATCTTCATCGTCATCGTCGTGGTCCTGGTCGTTATCCCTGCGGCCATCGTCTTCATTGTCAGAGCCGACGGGCGGCTCGTAGTTGAAGGGCTCGTCGTCGGACTCGGAGCCTGCGAGGTCAGCGTCGCGGATGGACGCCATGGTGCAATTGCGCGGTCGCGCGGGGTGACGGTGGCAATGCGAGCGAGCGCGACAGGCGTCCGGCGGGAGCGGTGCAGAAACCGGGCGACGGAGTGGGTGTCTTGGTCGAGGAAGCGCGGGCAGCAGAGGATGATGTTTCTTTGTGGTGACGATGGAGGTCAAGGTTGCTGGCAGCTGCGCGCGCTGACATTCTGGACGGGGGCGCCGCGCCCCGGCAACTCCCGCCGCCGCCGCCGCATCTTCACGTGACTCGGCAAAACCCCGGCTTTTGGCACGGGCTGCATGTTTTCTCGCGCTCAACACCACGCTCTGCACGCAAACTATCCTCATGTCCGTCCCGCTGCATGTGAGCTGCCCTCCACTCAATCGCCTGCCCATTGGTACTCATCGTGCACCAGCATGTATGCACACGCACTCCGGTGACGGCTCTGGCCTTTGCGGGTCGATATGTCCTCGCGGCTGAAGGCCCATTTCTGCGCGTCTTCCTTAGAGATGGCGGAGAGTGCCTATTCACGGAGAGGATTTTCAAGAACCAGACAGTCCACGGCCTTGTAGTTATCGACGCGTCGCAGCCGGATTATTCATCAGTCCTCGCCTACGGAGGCCATCTTGTTCGCTACCTGCGCGTCGCGCATGATGAGGTTACGCGGACGGTCGCCCTGGACCAGGGGCCTGCCGCCCGGGTTTCAGACTGGGTTTTAGATCTCGCCCACCCTTTTTATGAGCTTGACCGCCCCCCAAGCTCTGCTGCCAATGCAAGTGATCCTCCTGCCGCGACAACCGTGGCTGTCACGGCCCACAACCAAATCGTACGACTTTGCTGGACAAGCACTTCGCCAAGTACTTGTACTCCCAAAGCGCCCCTCTTGACCGTCTCCAACTTGTCCGTCAGCTCCCGCTGCATTCTCTACTCGGCACATCTCTCTTGGCTCTCCACAGCCAAGGTTCTTGTCGCCTCAGGAACCGCCTTCGGTGAGATCCTGGTCTGGTCCTGCGATTTCGAAGACCTCAGCAACCCCCGGTCGTGCGTTCACCACTTCTTCACAGGTCACGAGGGCTCAATTTTTGGCGTCCGGATATCGCCCCCTTTCTCACTGCCAGGCGACGACGCTTCTCGCCATCAGTTGCTGGCGAGCTGTAGCGATGACCGAACAGTGCGCATCTGGGATATCTCCCGACTTCCAGCAGGCAGGGACCTTTCCACTGCTGACGATGCCCTCGGGCTAGTGCAGGACCGGGAAACGGGGTTCGGCGCCAACCTTACGTCAGATCAAGAAAACTGCCTCACCGTGGCCTGGGGACACACTTCGCGCGTGTGGGCCATCCGCTTCGTTGGGCCATCCCCGGCTTATCGCCTGGTGTCCTTTGGAGAGGATGCAACAAGTCGCGTCTGGGACCTCGACTGCAAGTCATTTGCAGAAGGGCAAATGCCGCGCTTGAAAGTTGCCACGCGGCTTCTCGACACGCGGGCCTTTCACTCAGGCAAGAACATCTGGGCCATGGACTTGGCATGTTCCCCGGATTTCGCTAGCTTCGAAACCATCACCGGTGCCGCAGATAGTGCCATAGTCAGGTACCACTGGCCCTTGACACCCCTCGAGTCAGTGTCGCCCCAACCAACGACAGATGCGCACAGGTGCTGTGGCTTTGTCTCTGACCGCGTGGTCGTATCCGCGACAAACAGCGGCAAGATCATAAGGGGTAGAGATGATAGCAACAGTTTCGTGTGGGAAGTCGTGGATCAAGTTGACGACTTGAAAGGCTATTCAGTTTCAGCCGGCTTACCCGAGTGCGGCATTGCATTTCTGGCTGGTAATAGCGGCAGCATCTATTGCTACCAGGATAGCGCGCGCGGCTGCCCCATCATTGCCCGAATGAGCCGGAAAGTCTCGGGAATTTTCGCCTCACAGTTTTGGGATTCCAACGGCGCAAGGTTCATCAGCCTCATTGTCACAACAGTCGGCGCCAAGATCGCTGATTGCTTCATTTTCCTGTGGGATTCTGAATCCTTGGAGCTAAATTTGACGCAGAGGATAGCGCTTGAGCTGCCGCGCTCATTCGTTGTAACGAGCGCGCTGTACGTCCCAAATTCCGGTCAAGCACTGATTTTCCTAGGCGCCAGGAGTGGGTTGGTGGCAACATTCTCAAACCCAACCCCAGGAGAAATTCCGACGGATGATGTCTTCAAGCACTGCGCCATTTACGAGCTTCATGCGCCGGAGACCGTCACCTCTCTGGCCTGGACGCCATCCGAGGTGCCATCGCAGCATTCCAGCCCTCTCGGCCATTTGCTTTCCGTCGGGCGAGATGGCTGTTATGCCGCGACAGAGGTTTGGTCCGACAGACCTGCCGTTATTGCCCACCGACTCAGCTTACCTTTCGGCCCGAATGTCGAGGGATGCTTTGTTGATGGAGGTAGCCTCATTGTGTACGGATTCCGCGGCAAGCACTTTGTTGTAGTCAATGCTTCCACGGAGCAGGAGCTCTTTTCTGTGGAATGTGGCGGCGCTCACCGCATCTGGAGCTTCTCCCCATCCAGGACTGGTGAGGGAGGTACTTTTGTGTGGAACCAGGCTTCTACGCTCAAGCTCTATTCCGCGAGGGGACTCTCCCACCGCATCGTCCGAAGCGGTGGTCATGGTAGGGAACTCAAGGCTGCGGCGGCATGTCCGAGCGATCCGTGCGTAGTTGCAACCGGAGCGGAAGACACTACAATCCGCATCTTTGAATCTACCACGCATGACGGCGCCCAGTCTGACTTCAGGTGCGTGAGAGTACTTCGGAAGCACGTAACGGGAATCCAGCATCTCGCATGGTCTGAAGACGGAAGGTACCTCTTCAGCAGTGGTGGGTACGAGGAGTTTTTCGTCTGGAGGATACGTAGGCTCCCGGTGATTGGCCTCGGCGTGTTATGCGAGGCAGTATGCCCTCCGGAGAGCGAGCTGCCTGACCTGCGAATAATGAGCTTTGCTGTTCGAGAAGGTTCGTCCTCGAAGACGGGAGATAGCGACGATGAGTTTATCGTCACCCTCGTCTACTCTGACTCAACCATCAGAGTAAGTTGCAGCCCCGCATTCAATTCCACCACCAGCCGACTGACCGATTCCTCCAACAGACCTACTCATACACCTCCACACCCTCCGCCAAGATATTCAACCTCATCCACGTAGGCACCTACCTCACATCCTGCCTCACGCAAACCATCTACCTCAGCACCTCTCTTCTCCTCACCGCCGGTACCGACGGTCACATTGCCTTCTGGCCCCTACCATCTCCCACAACCGCCCCCTCCAACGCCGATCCTCTTCCCCTCACCTTCACCTCTCGCAAGAAACTCCACCAAAGCACCATCAAATCCCTCGCCCACACCACCCTCTCCCACACAACAACCCTCCTCCTCACCGCTGGCGACGACAACGCCATCGCCTTCACCCTCCTCCACCAAGCCACCACCAACAACAGCGACCCCCCGGATACCAGCACGCTCCTCATTCCCCGCGCCCACGCGGCAACGATCACGGGAGCAGTACTGCTAGCGGCCCCCGCCAACGCAACCGAGCATGACACAAGGCTCTTCGCGGTGACATCGGGCTCCGACCAACGGGTCAAGGTGTGGGCGATCGCAGTCTCGCTAGACAGGGCGACGGAGGGCGTGGAAGCGCTACGCGTGACGCGGGTCGGCGACGAGGGGACGGCGGTAGCGGATGTGTCGGATGTAGTGTGTTTAGCAGCGTCATCGCCATCGGAGGACCGAACGGTAGTCGTCGTGGGGGTGGGGATGGAGGCGTGGAAGGTCGGCACGCAGGAGTCCAAGCCAGGCAGTTGTACAAGTTAGCACAACAACCCACGCACACGCAGCAGCAGCGCGACGCGCAGGTATAATAACACCACGGGACCTCCGGCACCATGCACGGAAATTATGTATGCTCCGTGACTGGCGGTTCGGAACGGCGGGGCGAAGTCGTGGCCGCATTTCTCGCATTCACGCCCCTCCGTCCAACCCGAAAATCAGTCCACGACCTCGAATCCGAGCGGGCCAGCCGCGCTCCAAAACGCCACGCACAAGCCATCCCGACAGCCTATCCAGCCCATCCCCAGGCCGCACGAATAATCCCCCCGGCCGCCCTGCGGTCCACACAAGCACCCGCGGATCTTAGCTGTGCGCGCCTTTCCCGTGCGGCAGAGCGTTTTGGCAGGAGATCGCGGCTGTGGCGCGTCGACTGAGTCCCCCCCGCGGAGATCAAAAGCGGTCCGCCGCGGTTAAGGTTATTTGGACGTTTGCTCGTGGGCGTGCGCCAAGAGTGAATGTTGGGTGTTTGCAGCACGCGTGCCTGGGGCATTGCGCATGCACAAAATCGGTTGATGGCGGTCCGCGGGTGGGCGGGGACGAAAGCATGTGTGCTTCCGGCGGGCTTGCATGTGTGCAGTTCTTTTTTGCTTTTTGTTGGGGTGTTTAGAGTTGCACTGCCTGCCATGTTGGTGGTGTGGTGGGTGGGTGGTGGTGGTGGCCAAGACAAGGGTCCAGGGTCCGTAACTGTGAGGGCTGGATATCTGGGGAAGGCGCTAGCTGGCGGCAGCGTGCTGTTCGTGTTGGTACTTCTAAGCAGCCCGACCGCAGCTTCCACTACCAACATTTTATCGATGTTTTTTTGTTTCTTTTGTCTTTTTTTTCTTCTTCATTGCAGTCAACCAAGCCTTTCGTTACCGCCGTGCGACTGTGTCTCGACCCAGATCTGTGGCACACCGCAAATCCTCCCGTGCTTGTTGCCGCCGAAGCAATCGGCGCCAAGGGTGGTACAGCAGCTAATTAATTGTGCACAGATCTTACGTTGCTTGAATTCCTTTCGTGTACCACGCCAACTCTATCTGCACCACATGGTGCGAAAAGCCAAAAGTCAAACAGAGAGTCGGGTGTAGGACTAGCGCTCCCTCATGGAGGTGGCGAGTAGGCAGGAGTGGGCGTGCGCGCAGGGATCCGTACGGCGCGCCTAACGAGATTACAGTACGTGGGCTGGAAGCGTGACATTTGGAAAATTTGAGACCGTTTGAGCACCAGGCAAGCGATTCATTTTGACGATTGGTTCAATGCGCCAACACGAGCAACTCACGGTGCCTGATCTAGTTACCTAGCGCGGTAACAAGATTGCTCTTTGTGGTAAAGTGGTAAAAATAAGTTGTTCGAAAAGCACTTCTACTTCAACTGTATACTCTGTCTATGCATGGTATCGACCACCGCCCTCCGTCTACGCCTTCACTCCGCCGGCTGCTCTCTAATAAGAGCCCTTTTTTTCGTGCGCTCGTGACTCCCACCATCTTACAGTCGCCGCTGCTTTACAACTCCTCGATGTGATGGAATGGGGAAAATAGAGTAATAGAATAGGAAACTGTTGTAAGGAAATTGATGCAAAAAGCCAAATATGCAAAACAAGTGCCTGGTACGTCCTCCTTCTAGACTTTGGTTTCCACAACGATGACATTGATCCGGTTGACCTCGTTTTCGTCATCCGAATCCGAGTCTGAATCCGAGTCTTCCCCTTCCTCTCCCTCGCCCTCGTCGTCGTCGTCGTCGTCGGAAGAATCGTCGGCTTCGTCGTCGGCGGCTTCGTCGTCTTCGGCGTCGTCTTCTTCCTGGCGACGAACAGGCGTATTTTCCGCAATAGCGCGGGGAGAGTAGCGAAATTTGACAGGGGCATGATCATCTGCTTCATTGCGAAAACACAAAGTACATTTCAAATCAGAAATTAATGTTCGCCTATTCATCCTCAGTCTCTACCGTCAGCCGATGATCTCATGGATGGCGCTATCGACTGATTGCAGCATGTTGCTCAGCGCGTAGAGTTGCTCCGCGTTGGTCGCGACTGTGCCGGATGACTCGGATCCGGAGGTCGTGTTTGCGGACTTACTGGCAGGGGCCTCTTCGGCGGCGACAGCCTCTTCGGGAGCGGCCTGGCTGTTGAGAACGGTCTGGTCGAGCAGGTTGGCCTCGCCGAGCGAGTTCTGCGTGAAACGGCTGTTGAACTTGATGACGCTCTTGATCGAGTTGTAGGTCGCGACGTTGATAGGCATGGGATGCTGGGTGATCAAGAAGGTGATACCCTCGGTGCAAGGAGGCGTCGTGAGGGAGCCGGTGTAGTTGAGCAGAGGAGTGGTTGTCAGGTGGCTGACCAGAGGCTCGAAGTTGAGGGCGCCGGTCTCAGTGAGAGTGCCGGGGGTGTTGACCTCATCGATGTGCTGGATGGTGTTGGTCAACAGCTCGGTGGTGCTGCCGTCCTCAGTCAACTGGAACAGGACAGCCAGAACAACGATAGCGCCGGATCCGTCCGCCGCCTCGTGCACCATGTGCATCTCAAGAGGGAAGTACTCCTCATTGATGCGGTGCTCAGAGGGTGTATGAAGGTGGTACTGGGCTAGGCTGAACTCCACGCCACCGACCGTGGTGGTACCATTGACGATGGTCTCGAGAGTGCTGCCAAGGTTTTCGAACTCGGCGGCCTCGACGTTGGCAATGTCAATAGCGGGGGCCTCAGTGGCCATGGAGACAGTATCATCTGGAGCATGGTCAGCCTAATTGTTGATGATGTCGAAAAGTGGGTCAAGTCGGGGAAGAACGGAGGAAAAATCAAGTGTGGTGGTGTGGGGAGGCCAGGGTGTATGCGGGGGCGTGAAGATCCATACCAACGTTGATGGGTGACTGGTTGGAGCCCGTGTTGCACATCGTGTTGGCAGCCTCAATATTCTGCCAGTTGAGAGGGCCGAGCAGGCCAGTGTAGCCAAAGTTGCTGACCTCGACCTCGCCAGCGCGCTTCGTCAGGCGACGAGGCATCAGCGAAGTGCCATGGATGCAGCTTGCGCTGGCCGAGGAGAGCAGCAGAGCAACGGAAAGGAGGTTGGAAAGCATGATGAATAGGGTTGGAAGGATAAGTCCCGGACGGTAGGCAGTTGATGAACAAGAAAGAGTGAATGCGACCAAAGCGCAGTAGAGTTCAACACCACGGAAAGAGCGGAAGCCAGAGACTTAAGAATGATTGAAGATCAGATTGGGAGCTGCCAGAGCTGGTATCCACGTGTGGCCTCTTTTAAACGGAAGGCAAATTACCCCCCGGGCTTATGTAGGAGCACAAAGCACCGACGATGATCACGGAAGGCCTCCAGTTCTGCCTGGGACATCGCCGCAGGCCGGCGCCTGGGACGTCTCCATCTTGGTTTGACTGGGCGTGGCAGCAAAAGCGCTTGGCAGAGGCGATACCGCCACGATTATTCTTCGCGTGCCGGATCCGCGTAGACGACAGACAGGCGCAGGCTGACTGGATTATTGCAATCCCCTCGGTCTGACTTGGCCCGTCAACCTGGCTTGGCGCTGATGCGGACTGGAGCCCTGCGGCAATCCCCTTGACGCGACGAGGACCAGGCTCTCCGACGGGCCAAGCAACGTGGAGAGGCGACGTCCGCGCGGAGGATGCCCAGAGGCCGGATTGCCGCTGAACTTATATCAAAAAGTCGCAATCCATCACAGTCCCAGGATGACAACATAAAGTGGTCTGATTGATGTGCCGCCCGCAACCTTCATCGCCATAAGGTCAGCAGGCGTCCGCTCAGGCCCGCTGTTGGGGGAGCGCCGATTTCCCCGAATACGCGGAGAGTTGCAATCTGAGATGAGTGTACGATTAATGGGGGGCCAGGGCGCTGCGCGTGTCCTCACACGCGGCTGGAGCAGCACGCGCTCTTGGCGATGACGGGAGGCGGGCTGCGCACATGGGGGCGTTCGGCTGCGCCGCTGCAATGACATGGGATTATTTGGATGGGGTGCAGGACGACGTTGAAGGCTTGGCAGCGGCAGCCATCAGGCCACACGCGGCTAAACTACCGTTCGGGAAAACCGTCGCGGCCTGGAACGGCAAGTGGGCGCGCGCTGGCTGGACGAGCTGCGGGGAGTGGCCGGGTCGAGTTTCAGCCCCGGGAGCTGGACGCTGCCCTGGCTATGCGGGCCCGTGGCGGCGCTGCGAGAGCCGCGGAGGCGGTTTCTGGCGACAAGCCGGATTTGCAGCCTTCCAGCTCGTCGCAATGCTTGCGCGGGCCCAGGGGAAGGGGCGTTTGAAGACACGAAAGGCGATAGGCGAAGAGCACGCCTTGCGGCCAGCCTGGCCGGGAAATGCTGACCACGCGGCACCGCCTGGCTTGCCGCGAGAGTCAGAGCCAGTTGCTCGGCGCAATGTGGGAGCTGCCGGCGCTGTCAGCTGCGACGCACTAGAGCGCGCGGCCGAGTGCGCGACTCGCACGGCGAACAGGCGTTCAGAGCATTAATCATGGCCGTCGAGCGGGAGGGCGGACAGGGAGGAGGCCGAATTGAGGAGCGAACAAGCCTTTTCTTGACTCGCCGCCGTTGTGTGGCAGGAGCCGGAGCTGGGACGGCGTGTTCGCCGTTATCGCGTCGCCCGCGCGCTGATTGGCCCCGCCGCTGACTCAGCGGGCCATCTGCCGCGCCCCAAGCTCTGGGGAAGCTGGCGGCGGCGAGGCTCTAGCTCCGCCCTTGGCCGCCCAGCGGGAGGTCATCTGCGCCGGCCTCGACGCCTCAGGCACGTCTCAGACAACACTGCCCGCATGCCCGCTGCGCTCGTGGCCCCCCCATCAGCGCCGTCGTAGGCGTCCCCAGCCCACCGCACGACGTGAGTCCCCCCGCCCCCTCCGTGCCCGCTCGTCCAGCGTCAAGCTCACCGTCATGTCTTTGTTCAGCTCTTGGACGCGCCTGCACCCCGCGTCGGCGAGCTCCAGCTCCCCCACCGCACCCCGAACATACGAGCATGAGCTGCCGCTCTGGCGCCAGAAGCATCCCAGAGCCATGGCTTCGCCGGCGTCTTCGCCTCCGCCGCCGCCCGTCTTCCCGCCCGCGCCCGTCACCGCGAGCATCCACGCCTCCACCGCCCGCCTGAAGCAGAACCGGGCGCTGCCCGACAGCATGGTCCTGCTCCGCCGCCAGGAAAAGCAACTGCACGACGAGCTGCAAGATCTGCTCTACGCCCAGGAAGAGGCCCTGCGCGCTGCCTCCATGAGCACGGACGACGCTGATCTCAGCGGCAGCGTAACGCCCACTGTGCGCAGCTTGGCAGATAAGGCGAGGTCGCCGGACCGTCAGCCAACACGGTCTAATATTGGAGTACGAGGGGTGAGAAAGGCCATCCGCTCCGCCATGCGTCAGCTTGCCGCTGTCAAGTCCGACGAGGCGCGTTTGCTGGACCACGATCGTTCGGGGAACAGCGCGATGATCCAGAAACTGTCCGGCTGGGCAGAGCAGAGGCAAGGGCTGGAGAATCAGATCCGCGAAATTGAGCAGGGTGACGAGGGGGCGAAAACGGCCGCACTAAGGCAGGAGGCGGACGTGTTGGACGGCGAGATCCAGGAGCTTGAAGAAAAGCTGCGCGGCATGAAGGCTCGGCACCGGAGACTTCTATCGGACATCGCCGAGATAGAAAACTCTGTGCAGTCCAAACTGTCGTCTTACAAGGCGTCCCTTTCTATCCTGGACGCCGACATCAATGCCTTCCTGCGCACTTCATCGGCGCGTGACCGCCAGACCAGCGAAGCACCCTTCTTCAAGATTCATCCCAAACGACGGACCCTGAACATGGCAAGGGACCACTGGGAGGACGAGCAGGCGAGCATCGAGAAGCAGCGCCAAGAGACCGAGACAGAACGCGAAGCCTTGCAACAAGGGGCGGTCATGTGGAACGACGTTGTGCATAGGATCACGGAATTCGAGAAGCACATTGCAGAAGCTACGCGGCACCAGACCGCCAGCGCAGACCCAACCGCCGAGGCCAAAGACCTCATTGCCCACCTGGTAGAGACGATAAACTATATTGAGTCCCAGCTTGAGCTAGCGGAGGACCGAGGGTGGAAGCTGCTGGTGGCCTGCATAGGCGCCGAGCTCAATGCTCTACATGAGGGGCGGCGCATGTTGGAGGCCATGCTGCAAGCGGCAGGCGAGATCTCGCCCACGATAGAGCGCGAGAAGTTGCTTGGTGACGTTGAGGTGGAGTTCCAGCCGAGCAGCTTGGCGAACAGCCAGACCCTGCAGCAGAACAGGGACCTGGACGGGGTCGCGGCTGCGAAACAAATGCCGGCTCGGCAGGCTCGACACGATTACCACAGCACAGATGAGGACGAGCCGGACCCGGAACTACTCATATCACACCAGGACACAGACGACGAGCATCTTGGGTGAACGCTAACCACGACGCGACGACGATTATGCCCGCATAGATTTCATGGATACGGTATGGTGCTAGTAGTTTCGGCAGACTGTTCTATTTATTCGATTCATGATCTCGCTTGCTGCTCCACCTCATTCGCGTGCCGTCGAGTGCCCAGTGTCTTGTCTCGGCCATCACGAGTCATCGGAGCATCGGCGCCGCGCCAGGCGCCTCAGCGTCTAAGCCACTCCATCCCTGTCTCTCCACCACATCTCGCTGCCCACATCAAATAACCAAGGCTGCACGTCTGCCCTACCTGTAATTGCTGGCAAGACCGCGCGACTCGCCGAAAGCACACAGTCACCACAACCCCCCGTGTCTCCTTCTGGAGAGCACCGCCCCCAGAGCATCGATCAACCGACCTTCTCGGTCACGGCCGCAGTCTCGTAATTGACACGGTCCTCCCCGCTCGCATTCGCTACCGCAACGCCGTCGATGGACGACACAGCGCTGCCGCCGGAACGAGTCGGAGAGCTCCCCGTCGCGTAGCGGAAGAAGCGAGCGATGGAAGCTCGGCCTTCCCAAACGGGATAGCAGGTGATGGTAATAGCCGCGAAGAAGCCCCAGAGGAAGACGACGACGATCCAGCCGCGGAAGAAGGGCTTGGAGAAGACTGCCGGCGTCAGTTAGAGGAGGATTGCATCATTCTTCAGGGGAGCGCTCTGGTTTCAGGAGGAAGTAAAAAATGAACGATTGGCACGTGGGAGAGACGAGGATGGGTGGGCTTGAGGGAGTGGACTTGGGGGGGATCAAGGAGATGTTGGCGGGAGGATAAGAAAGAGGGGTCGGACGGAAGCCAAAGGAAAACAAGAAAAAAACGGGCTTGCGGCTCGCTTCCACACACAAGGAACCTACGGCACATGGAGCCGGGCCGCGACAGCAAGTTTTAAAGTTTGAAGGGTCAGGGCAGGGCTGCGAGAGGGCAGGGATGCTATGTACGTTCCAAACGCAAGATAGGCAAACAGGACCGTTGCGGGCGTAGGCACTCACCGTAGTCGGACGCGTACATGGGGATCGGCCACAGGATGCAGAAGGAGAGGCAGAGCAGCACGCAGCACACGGCGGCCTTCTTGCGCGCGACCAGCAGCCGCGCGTTCACCTCCTCGTCGTGCTCCTTGTTGCCGTCTTCCTCCGCCTCCTGCTCGACCACACGCGCGGCCGCGTCGTCGCCGCCTCGGCTGCGCTTTTGCAGGTCTTCGAGCGTGCCCACGTCGGACTTGATCTGCTTGAAGATTTCCCAGTCGAAGTCGGCGGGCGAGATGTACGTGATCAGCGGCGTGAGGACCATCGGGCCGCAGATAGACATCCTGGAATACAAGGTACATTTGGTCAGAACCTCAGAACTCGTGTACGCTCATGCCAATCAAGACTTCTACACAGTGCTTATCTATGGAACGTGTGTCGACACGGAGCATCGGGAATCGGGATCATCGACTTACATGTTCCCAGCCACAAGTGGCAACGGTTGGCTCGTCGTCTCGATCGTCACGGCGCCGTAGTGTGTGTACGCGGTGCAGAACCAGGCCACAGCCGCGGCCAGCGTCGAGCAGAGCGGCGAGATGATGACGGCGGCGAGCGATTGCTTGCGCCACATGATGGTGCAGGCCATGGGCACGATGGCCGAGTCGACGAAGATGCCGATCGAGGTGATGAGGTAGTTGACGCTGAATCTAGAGGCATTCGAAATACCATCAGTATGACCGGTTCTGCAAATTTGGAGAGGAAAGATCAAGATCGAGGGAATGAGTGTACCCTGCATGGTTGAAAGCAACGCTGATGGCGGCGACCACGACACCGAAGACGATGACGATGATGTGGGAGACGCGGACGAGCTGCGCGGAGTTGGCCGTCGGGTTAATGTAGGCCTTGTAGATGTCGTAAGTTCCGAGCGCTGCGGTCGCGACGGTTTCGGAGGACATCTATTTTTTCAAGGCGTAAGTATGATTTCTCCTCGCAGCTTTCGTCGTCATCTCTTCAGCACTGGTTTCCACATCTCACTCTCCTCAGCACGAGAAGCCCCTCAGCCTAGCCCCAACCCAACCCCTCTCCCCACAAAAGACTCGAATCGCACTCACCGCAGACGTCACCGCCATGAAACCCATCAGCAGCACCGCAATCACGCCCCCCTTGCCCATGACCGCGTACGCCGCGTACGGCATCGCCATGCCGGCCGACACCTCCTCGGTGGTCATGCGGTTCGGGTACGTCGGGAAGAGCGGCAGGTGCTCGGTAGCGGCGGCGGCCAAGCCGAAGGTCGACGCCAGCACGAACGGGATCGTGAACCAGCAGAGCCCGCCGAGCATGTAGCCCGGGTAGGTGGCGGACGGATCGGCGGCGATGGCCTTTTGAAAGCTGTGGGAACAGTCAGTGTCATTTTCGGTGTTAATGAGGGTTGCCGATGCTCGAGGTAGGATCTCCCGTTATCGCACCCGTTCCTTTTATATGGAGTTTCGGGAGAGGGGGTGAGCCGTCGGCAGGAGAGAAAAGCCAGGACTCACAGCTGCGAATCAACGCAAGACGCAAACGAAGCACCCATGAAGATCAGTCCGATGTACCCGCCGCCAGGGCTCTTCATCGTCACGTACGACCCGTCCTTGTTGCCCTCGACCGGGTGCAGCGCCGCGGCTTCGGCCAGCAGCTCCCACATGCGGTCCGGCGAGCCGATTGCCGAGGAGGTCGTGTAGACCATGAACAGCGTCGTGAGCATGACGATGTAAATGATGACCGTATGAGCCTACGTCGTCGGATTAAAGTCAGCGTTTCCACGTTCACCCACCCCTGTCTTTTTCTTGTCCCGCGCTCCGCCGTTTCAAAAGCACTGCAGAACTCACCCAATCGGTGAGGAATGTAGCCTTGATACCTGTTCGGGCGCAGCCGCGATCCCGTCAGCCCTGTGAAACGAGACAAAAAGTGGAACCCGTTGCAGAGGTGCCGGCCAGTGAGACAAGGACGTACCTCCGAAGAGCGTGTAGATGAGCACGCCGATCGGGAACAGGAAGCACGCTGCGTCGCGGTTCATGCCCGTCATCGAGCTGTACAAGGTGCTGCCGCCCACCAGCAGGTTGACCGTCGTGAAGATCTGGAAGATTAGGCTGTAGCACATAAGCGTGATGTGGCCGGCCGGCCCGTACCGCTTCTTGACTACTTCGAGGAAGGTGTGGGCGCGGGGGGCTTTGCGTTTGAGCTCGATTGCTAAGGTGGTGTTAGCCGGTGCGACGAGCATGGGATAGCAAGATGGAAGAACGCGAGAGCTTGTTTCTCGTACTTGTTTCTTTCTGAGGAACAACTTACCGGCCAGTGCGAACATGAAGATCTGGAACGTCGCGCCGGCACCGTACCAGAACGGGCCGCTGACGCCGTAGAGGTATCCATCTGTTCGCATGCACTTCCTATCAGCTTCAATCTCTTCCTCGGCCTCTTCTGGCATCTGAAGCAGTCCAATCCCGGCACCGCCTGCTTAGCTAAGAGAAAGAATAACAGTCCGGTTTCCCCCTCTCATCTGTTCCGATGGAGATGCTTCAACCCAAGCCCATCCACCACTGCTTCTAAAACCCCTCCTCGCTATTACTCTGGTCTCCCTGCCCTGCACCCCGCAGCCCTCCAGTCCACCATAACCAGCCACAGCCATCTGAAACCCCAACCGAGAAAGAACAAAAACTCACCAGTCGTGCTACTCAACAACGTCGCGGCAATCGTCCACGAGGACACCACCGCCGTCGCTACCAACCCCGTCTTCACCGAGTGCTTGGCTGTCATGTACATCTCGCTGGTCTGCACCTCGGCCAGGTAGCGCGACAGGCCCCAGGAAAGCAAGCTCATGCCGATGGCGAAGGCGGCGCCGAGGCCGACGACCAGGCCGTAGCCGACCGAGGGGGCGAAGAAGGGTGGGGAGGCTGCTGTCATTGTTGTTTTGCTGCGCCGCCGCGGGAATGGTTGGGTGCGGGCGCTGGAGACCCGGCGGGTGGTTGGAGGGGAGGGGGAAACGGGTGTTGGAGGTGGTGGGCAGGCAAGGGTTGATGATGGACGTAAATATCTCTCGAACGAGGCACGATGACAGCATGTACATATGCAGGACGTGTGGATCCAATTATATCCCCGCAGATGGGTCTGGGGTGCGAGAACGTCGTTGTTCTTTGCTGATTGCCGGTATCTACCAAGCTTGAGCGGACCAACGGCGCGCCGAAAGCAAACTTCCATCTCTTGTTCGACTGCTGCCTCAATTGCAAGCGGCCAGCGTCAAGAGCGTCAGAGATACCTGTGCGTGCGGAAAGATAAGCGAATGAGAGGGACAGCTAGCAACGTGGAGATAGACGGGAGAGACGGCGGTCGGGCACATGTGAGTTAGTGTTCGCAGGTCACAACCCTTGTCTGCCCGGTATTGGAGCATGACATGATATGCATGGGGGAGCATTATCGGGACAGGAACGCGATCAGCATGCGGAGTTAAGACCACTACAATGGAACGTCATGTGGAGTGTCGTTGATACTGCTGAAGAAGCAATAGGCAATTGCTAAGCCGCCGACAGGCCATCATCAGACCGGCTTGTCGCGTTCTCGTTCATGGTCAGTCAAGGAGCCCAGATGGCTCAAGCGCCGTCAAGCAATCTTGACAGCTCTCAAACCCGTGGAGCTTGTTGTGCTGGGGGAAGGTTAGTAGTGTGGTTTCAGCAAGCTGGCCAAGAGTGGGATTGGATCGGCCCCCGCTATCGAAGGCTTGATAAGGACCGTTCGTCTGATATGCGCGCAGCCCGAGGGCCACCAATCCTGGATGGAAATAACCGCTGATAATCGTGTCAGTCAGCATGTCCACCCTGTGAAGTAGACGTACGTTCGAGTCGTGCGGTGCGCGGTCGAAGGGAAAAGGAATCAAAAAATGCTGTCCGAATTTCGGAACATCTCGGTAAACGTCAGACCACTGCGAATCTCGTTCTAACAATGACAGAAACGACAGTAGTAAATCCAGTATGCGCCTTGGTTCCTTTCAAGTACTCGGTTCAGAGCACGGTATCACTCCATTTCCCATCCCAGCTGACTCCTGAAGTCGTGAATCGCTCTTTAAATCCTCTGCTAAACGCCTTCCATGCGGGGTTGCTCGAAACACTGTGGCAAATTTGATAACATTTCATGTCAGCGCCAGCCGCCAACGCCGCCGAGCGAGCACGTCAATCCAATCAACCCGCCGCTGTCCGTTTCCGGGGATGTTGCCAGCGCGTAATCGCCACAGTTCATCCAGGACGGTCAAAGCCACCTCGACGTTGTGGAAATGACGATAGTTGATGATGTCCAACATTCGCTGGCGGATAATACGTATCTGTTCTGCTTGATCTGTCTCTCCGCCTGCCATGAACAGTGGGAAGAGGAGCGTTGTCTCTGGAAGGCATCTGACAGGCATCTTTTCCACCGCTTCGACAATCCCTTGGACTGGTGTGGCCAGCTTGCGATCTAGGGCTGGCGTGAGGTCTGGTAGATGGCGCCTGAGTACGCGGTATAGGTGGATCAATGCGGCGTTACGGTAAGTCTCGGCCATTTGCACCAGATGGATGTCCTGGCATTCCGGTGGCGTCCATTCTTGAAGTTCAGTTTCCAGCCGCTGGGCTCGGGTCGAGAAATCCGATCTCGTTTGTGACTGTCCATTGGTCTCCGGCTTGGGAATGTCTACCCGGGGAACATGCTGGATTTCGGGATCCTCCATAATGTCCACTTCGTCTTCGCCAACGACTGTTGGTGACGTTGTCGTTGTTGTGGATGATGCAGGGGACGGCGACTTCGAGGCTTCGGTGGCGAAGACTGCGGCAGCCTCTGCCATGTCGGCGTTGAGAACGCTGACCTCGGAGATGATGTAGATTATCCTAGATGCTAGGCCGAAATATGAGTCTACAACGTCCTCTTCTTCCGATTGCCAATAGTAGCCTGAGATCAAGGGTCGCGTGTTCATCGTGATGGTATGTAGGACATCATGGTATGCGAAATTACGCTTGAGCCACCGGCCTTCGAACGTGTTGAAGAAACTCCCGAGCTGGTCAGCGCTTAGTTGGCCATCGTTGTACATGGTTCCAGAGGTAGCTCGTATTATCTGGGATGCTCCGACAAGGTGGTTGTACCACTTGCTCGTATCGCCGAGGATGGATTCCATGGAGCACAGCACCAGGCAGCAGGACAGATCGAGTTCGGGATCCCGGTCGGAAGAAGAAAGAGAAGCTGAAAGAGAGCTTAGGGCATTACAACGACTCTGCAATGCAACAACCTCGTATGACTTGTCTCGCAGGGACAAGTGGGAAGAGGAATGGGCGATGATAGCATTCAGCAACATTGGAGACTCGGTGGCCATAGGGAGGAATACTGCTTTGTTAGCATGTGGCTCTTGCACGGCTCACACACAGACTTACCAGAAGCAAAGCAATTATTCTCAAGTGTACTAGTTAAAAGAGTAGAAAGCGTCTGAAGGTAGTAACGAAGTAAGAGTCTGCGGCTGGCGGCGGCAGAGCTGTCGCCGGCAGTCCCGGGCCAGCTCGCTATCGGGTCCAGGGAGAGGACTGGCGCTGTCCATGTTGAAGACGGAACGTTGAGTACGGTGGACGACGAGGTTGCGAGGACGGTGGTGTTCGTCTCGGCAGCCGTCCCGTTGGCTGGCGCATCGGCGGGAGCGGCTTTGCCGACAACAGCCTGCCGTGGCTCCTCGCGGATACACTCAAAATTAAGTCGCCTACAGTGGTCGCAGACAGGCTACAGACGAGAGGTCAGCATGCACGACCGCGTGACCGAGCCCGGCGACAGCAGGTCTCAGCTGCTGGGACCGGCCAGCAAGGCCGGACCGAGGCGCTGGGACGACAGGTTTAAGCTCACATATTCGTTCGTGCACTTTTTCTTGCTATAGGGGCCATGTTAGAGAATAGTAATCTATCTGAACAGTGATGACTAAAGCCGGCAACGTACCGACGACGGCAGGTAACGCAGCCGGTGCGCTCTCTGGTGGTGCCGGTCCTCTTCCGGATGCGCCGTTTGGCGGTTTGGGAGTCGGACTGGTCGGTTGGGGGAGCTGGATCGGACATGTCTGTCACATAGTGCAGCTCGGGTTGCGCGCGGGGTCGGGCGGGATTGGCACGGTGGTGTGGGGGTCTGCAGGCGGCCCGTAGCACCTGAGCAAGATTTGCTTGACCAGTTTAGTGGGGAGAGCCGGTGGATAAGGCCAGCGGAACGGGGTGAGGACGAAGCGCGTCAACGGCGGGAGGGAGGTTTGAGCAGAGGCCGCAGCTTCGCGGAAAGCTTCGATTTGAGCCATCAGCCCCGGGAGGCCCGTGACTAAGCCGCCCGCCGAAACGGGCTAGCCCGCGCCCTATCGTGCGCGTGCCTGAGGGGAAGCTGGCGCCGACCAGCCCAGCACCGCCGTGTCTGGAGGGGCGGCTTTCGACGGACGCGGGCGGCTCGAGCCAGGTCCTCCAGAGCTGCCATGCAGACAGGTGCTTCAGACTGGCCGGCATGGCTGGACGCTGTGGTTTCCTCGCACTTGCTATCCGTTTTAGTGGCCCTCTGCAGCTCCTCCTATCGTCTCGGGATCCGCAAGCCGAGTCCCGTCGCCTCCGCCTCGCCAGCGCTCGCGCCGTCTCTCTCTCTCTGCTCCTCCTGCGCTGCTGCCGCTCGCTTCTTCTCCATAACCATGTCCAGCGCCAACAAGGTGCTTTTCTCCGCTCGCCGCCGACGTGCAACACCAACATGCAGCTCATCCAACAACAGCGTGTGTCCGCCATGGACGCCCGGTGATGCGTATGCACAGCATGCTGTTCGATATCGCCGCCCGCGGCCACGACCGATCATGCCGCACCCCGCGCGCCAAGGCTCTCTATAAGATAGAACATAAGCTCGCCGCTTGCACCCAATGATAACCGTCTTACCAGCCATTCCGTCACTATGAAGTCCCTGTTCCGTGCTGACGCCCTGCGTCGTCTTCCCTGTTCCCTGCCTGTCCGCCGTCTCAGTCCCCAGCACCGCGCCAAATCCACGTCCGCGGTCAATGACTTCGTCGCTAAGAGCCGTGTCATGCACCGCGCGCTGCGGACCGAGCCTCACAGCATCGTCTCGGGCTCGGGCATCACCTTCACGCTGTCGAACGGCAAGACGCTGATCGACGCGTCCAGCGGGCCGGCCGTGTCCTGTCTCGGCCACCACCGGCCATCGGTGGCGGCAGCCGTGGCCGCCCAGATCAACAAGATCGGCTACGTCTACAGCGTGGGCTACACCTCCGACCCGGCCGAGGAGCTGGCCACCATGCTGCTGAAGGACCGGCCCGGCGGCCTGTCCCGCGCCATGTTCTTCAACTCCGGCAGCGAGGCGACGGACGCGGCGATCAAGCTGGCCACGCAGTACTGGAAGGAGAAGGGCGAGCACCGCCGGCGCAACGTTATCAGCCGCGCGCAGTCCTATCATGGGAACACGCTGGGCGCCCTCTGCGTTTCTGGCGCCCAGTCCAGACGCGAGATGTACTCGGACTGGTTGAGCGGCAATGTCTCGTTTGTGGATCCTTGCTACGCGTACCGGGCGAAGCCGGACGGCCAGAGCGATGAGGAGTACCTGGCCGGCCTTGTCAAGCAGCTCGACGACGAGTTCCAGCGGCTGGGCCCTGACACGGTGTCGGCCTTCTTTGCGGAGACTATCAGCGGGACTACGCTGGGGTGTCTGCCTGCTTTGCCCGGTTACTTCAAAGCTGTGCGCGAGATTTGCGACAAGTACGGCGCGCTCTTGATCCTGGATGAGGTGAGCATTTGAAACTACAATGTGGATTGTGTGTGTGCTGATTTACGTGCAGATCATTTGTGGTATGGGCAAAACTGGCACGATGCATGCGTGGCAGCAAGAAGAGGGATTCCGAGGTCCGGACCTGCAGACCATCGGGAAGACGCTTGGAGGAGGCTTTGTCCCTCTGTCAGCAGTTCTCGTCCATGAGAAGGTCTTCGACGCCTTGGCTGCTGGCAGCGGAGGACTTTCGCACGGCCATACGTTCCAGGTAAGATCCTTATCAAAGCGCTCAACAATGTAGCAAGTCAAGGTCTCTAGAATTTCACTCACTCTACACAGGCGCATCCAACAGCTTGCGCAGCGGCAATCGAGGTTCAGAAAATCGTCGAAAAAGAGAAGCTCCTGGAAAACTGCGCACGGATGGGGGCTGTCCTGGGGGAGAAGATGAAAGCCGAGATCCTCCCACTGCCGCTGGTTGGCGACGTTCGAGGTCGAGGACTACTCTGGTCTGCGGAGTTCGTCTTGGACAAACAGGCCAAAACGCCGTTCCCACTGAGCGAAACCTTTTCTAACAAGGTTGTTGCGGCTGCGGCTGACCTGGGGTTGAATATCCTGGGAAACCTGGGTAAAACGGGAGCGATTGACGTGGAGCATGTTATGATCGCGCCGCCCTACATAATTACCGAGGACGAGGTTGCAGAGGTGGTGAGGCTGCTGAAGAAGGCGATCGAGAAGGCCAGTGAGCCGTATCTATAGATGCGATTAGATAGCCCATGGTCGACTGCACAGACAATCAAGTTGCCTCTTTGGGCAATCGGGAGGCTGCCAGCGGCCTTTCTGCCGGATGCAGCAAGTGATGTGAGGGCTCCGCGGTGCTCTCGAGAGCAATACTCCGGCATGAGGAGCACCGCATTCGCCGGGCGCCGACCAATGCGAGGCCGCCGATATGTAAAGTGGCGCAGGCGGGATGCGGCTGGTGCTGCCCTGCGCTGCGGCTCCGGCGCGCCGAAAATTACATGCCCGCGCCCAGCACTGGCTCCTCCGCCGCACCGCAGCGCAACCATGAGCACCCGCAAGACATGATCCTCCGACCGCCCCTGCTGCGCAACGCGCCCCTGCAGGATGCCGCTCCTGTCTGCCTGCGCTGCCTGCGCAGGCTGTCCCGCTCCGCCCAGCCGCCCGCCCGCCGTCTGCTGTCCACCTCGCCGCCCGTGAAGGACGCCGCCATCGCACCCCGGAACCCCCGCACCGCCTTCAAGAAGGAATACTTTTGGGCCAATGCCGTCTTGGATGACGTGCTGTCGGGCGCACGGCGAGGTGTCTGGAGCAATGCCGTCCGCGGCCGCGACCAGGCCAAAGAAGACGCGGGCCCTGCGCCGTCGACGCTCCACCAACAGCCCAAGATCGCCCAGGTGGTGGGCAATGATGCCAATGCCGGCGCCGAGCTCGTCAATGAGCTCCCCCACCGCCGCCGGAAGCGTCTACGAGAAGAAGCGAAGCAGGCAACCTCCGACACCGACATCCGCCCCGACGCCTCGGCCACGCTCTCTAACAGCGCCTCCGCGCTGCCCGTCCAATCGCTCCGCCGCCGCTTCCTCACGTACCTGGCCCTGACCAAGCCACGCCTCTCGTTCCTCATCGTCCTGACCACCACTGTCCCATATGCCATCTACCCAGTCCCGGCCATGCTGGCGCCCGCCGCCACCGCCACGCCGTCGCTCTCCACCCTCACGCTCCTCTTCCTCACGACTGGCACCGCGCTCGCCTCGGCCTCGGCCAACACCTTCAACATGCTCTTCGAGCCGGCCCACGACGCAAAGATGAGCCGCACGAAGAACCGGCCATTGGTGCGCGGCCTGATCAGCAAGCGCGGCGCCCTCATCTTCGCCCTCGCCACGGGCGTCGCGGGCGTCGCGTCGCTCTACTACGGCGTCAACCCCACCACCGCCTTCCTCGGCGGGCTCAACATCTTCGTGTACGCGGGGCTGTACACGCCGATGAAGCGCATCTCGGTGCTCAACACGTGGATGGGCGCCGTGGTCGGCGGCATCCCGCCGCTGATGGGTTGGACGGCGGCGGCCGGGCAGTGCGCGACGGGCGGCGGCACGTGGCAGGACCTGCTGTTCGGCCCGGGCAGCGCGGGCGGCTGGCTGCTCGGCGCGCTGCTGTTCGCGTGGCAGTTCCCGCACTTCAACGCGCTGAGCTGGACCATCCGCGACGAGTACAAGCACGCCGGCTACCGCATGCTCGCCTGGACCAACCCCCGCATGAACGGCCGCGTTGCCCTGCGCTACTCCGTCCTCATGTTCCCCGTCTGCTTCGGGCTCGCCTACGTCGGCGTCACCGACTGGGGCTTCGTCGCCACGAGCTCGGCTATCAATGGCTGGATGACGTATGAAGCGGCGCGCTTCTGGTGGTATGAGGGCGCGAAGGGGACGGCGAGAGGGCTGTTCTGGGCGAGTGTGTGGCACCTGCCCATCGTGCTGGTGCTGGCCATGGCTCACAAGAAGGGGCTCTGGCAGAGGGTATGGAGGAGCGTGACGGGCAGCCCGGTGGTGGAGGAAGAGAACGACGAGTATTGGGAGGATGGCGACGAAGAGGAGGGAGATCCAAATGTGCTCCCGAAGCCGGCGGATAAGGCAACGACCATAACAGCTGTTGCGAGGTGATAACGTTGCGGAGACGAGATTTACATCGGCTTGACCAGATGGCGAGTCAACTGCACTTTTCTTCCATTTCTTGTACCTGTATTGCGTGGGCGCATTCACGGATGGCGTTCTGGCTGACGTCCGTCTTTACGCCTTTCAACTCAATGATAAAGAGTCAAACATGACAAGGTCCCTGCCATTGAACGTTCGCAATGCCCTCTCGTACAACAAAGGTTCAACAGAAAAGAGGAATGCAATCACTCGAGCGCAAAGCGACGTCCAAACATGCGCAGTCCACCTGGTCGGACGTTTACCTCCCTGCTAACGAAGAACCTCGAAGCTCAGGGTCAGGGGCAAATAGGCGTGTCAGCCACGGCGCAACCAGCCGTCAGTAAGGTTGTGGCTTTCCGACTGCATAGGCATAAAAGAAAAGGAGGGAGACGGCGGAAGCTTATTAGTCGCAAGCCGAAATGAGTATTGGACGCGCATGTGGCGTTCTTCAATGGCGCCGGCAACCCTGAGCATTAAACACAGCATTAAGGCCGCAGAAGACTCTTGCTTCCCCATCACGATTATCAATCGTGCCGGGGATTTCAGTTCCGATGCAGTGCAGAGACGTGGAGGCATCTGCCGTCTTGTTTCTGTTGGTGGTTGAAGATTTTGCGTTCACATGCGAAGTTAAAAAAGATGTTTCATTGGGGAGAGGTCGACGTCCAGTCTCATTGGCCCGGCTGAGGCGCCGGCAAGATCCTTGCGCCAATGTTTATGCCTGCTCAATCGGTCCTTGCCCAAGTGCACCCAAAAGGCAGTTGGGTGAAGGGGTGCGTGGCCGCGTTCGTCCTGAAATCTCTGCGGCGGACGAAGGCACAACGGCCTCTGATGCCTTGGCAGTGACAATTGGCATCGCGTCAAGAACGTCACACTCCCGCCTGCCGCTGCCTCTGGCACGATCTCGATCGACGTGCCCGGGCGGCCAGCGGCAAGCACCGGAGCGGCCTCCAAGCGAGCTGGGGGCAAACTGCGGAGGAAATACGACATGGATTCTGGACAATTCCAGCCCTCCACCGCGGACAAACAGTTGATCCAGTAGCCCGCAGCCACCAGCACCGGGATGGCCGGCCAGCCTGCTCGCCCAGTCACCTCACCCGCCCTCCACCCCTTTTCCTCTCTAGTGCGCCGGCAGAGTATTGGTTTCTGTCTGTCTTGCTCGTGTTTGCCTGCCTGCGTTGTCCACATGGCCTCGCGCCGAACACGAACTGCCAGCCACCGCCTGCTCGCCGCGCCGCTCCTCCACCGGTGGGCGTGACGCCATGACAGGTTGATTCCCGCCTGAGCCGCTGCGCTGGCAGGCCGCGGAGGGAGGAAAAACCACGCGGGCTTTCCGTGCTTGCCGGCGGATACGGGCCTGCGGCGACCGACTAGACGGCGGCTATGACGACCATCCAGCCATCCAGCCATCCAGGCCACGCCCGGTTGCATTTGCGGGGCAAGGTATAGCCGTGCCTGTGCCTTTTCTGCTCGTGGCGTGGCACAACCCGGGCCTCCTCCACAAATGACAGGCCGCCAACCCTGCTAGCCGGCTGCTAATGATAGCATCGCCCGTCTGCGGGCGCAAGCCCTTTTGGGCTGCATGCCGTTTACAGCCGGCTCCCAAGCCACCTGATCCGTCCGTCACGCCCCGTTCCTGCGGCTCCGGGGGCGGTACGTCAGCCCATGGCCATGCAGGTACCTAGGCGGTTAAGCCGTGTTTTTTCTCCTGCTTCCTGCATATAAGTAGCTTTTGCCCTCCCCTGTCAATTGCGCTCTTTTACTCTTCGCTCTTCTGCCATTTACCTCGTGTGTGTGAAGATTCAAAACAAAAGTACTCTACACTCGTTATAATTATTCCTTATTAATAAACCGTAATGCGTTACTCCACCCTCCTCAGCCTCGCGGCAGGCCTTTCCACAGCCGCAGCCCAGTACAAGGGCTTCAACTACGGCGCCACCTTCACCACGGGCGCCGCCAAGCAGCAGGCCGACTTCGAGAATGAGTTCAACATGGCCAAGAACCTGGTGGGCACGTCGGGCTTCACGTCCGCCCGCCTGTACACCATGATCCAGCACGGCACCACCAACACGCCCATCTCGGCCATCCAAGCCGCCATTGACACCAAGACGACGCTGCTCCTTGGTCTCTGGGCGTCGGCCGGCCAGGCCAACTTCGACAACGAGGTCGCCGCCCTCAAGGCCGCCATCACGCAGTACGGCTCAGCCTTCACGGACCTGATCGTCGGCATCAGCGTCGGCTCCGAGGACCTGTACCGCATCTCGCCGACGGGCATCCAAAACCTCTCGGGCGCGGGAGCCGAGCCGCAGGACCTGGTGCGCTACATCCAGCAGGTGCGCGCCGCCATCGCAGGCACCCCGGCCGCCAGCGCGCAGATCGGGCACGTCGACACCTGGACGGCCTTCGTCAACGGCTCCAACGCCGACGTCATCAGCAACCTCGACTGGCTCGGCTTCGACGGCTACCCCTACTTCCAGAACACCATGGCCAACTCCATCGCCGAGGGCAAGGCGCTGTTCGACGACTCGCTCGGCCAGACCAAGGCCGCGTCCCAGGGCAAGCCCGTGTGGATCACCGAGACGGGCTGGCCGGTGTCCGGCAAGACGGAGAACCAGGCCGAGGCCAGCATCGCCAACGCGAAGACGTACTGGGACGAGGTCGGCTGCGGCGAGCTCTTCGGCAAGGTGAACACCTGGTGGTACTCGCTCCAGGACGCGCTGCCCGACACCCCCAACCCCAGCTTCGGTCTGGTGCCGTCCGGCAGCAGCACTCCGCTGTTCGATCTGTCGTGTGATGCCGACAGCAGCTCCTCATCATCTTCTTCCGCTGCTTCGTCTGCTACTTCATCTGCTGCCACGGGCGGCGCGTCGTCTGCCGCCTCCGCACCCGCCTCCACCGCCACGGCATCCGCCCCCGCCAACAACAACGGCGGTGGAGCCCCTGCCTCCTCTGCCGCCACGACCGCCGCCCCATCCGGCACTCCCTCCTCCCCCGACGACGAAGGCACCACGACCGTCATAGTCACGTACTACACGACGTACTGCCCGACCCCCGGCGTGACCTCGACCGCCACCAAGACCACAGCCGTGACGCAAACCACCACCGGCTTCGCCACCACGACCGTCAAGTCCTCGCCATCCTCCTGCCCAGCCAACCTCTCCGGCACCTACGAGTACCCGCACCTCATCGTGCCCGTCGACTCCACCGCGCCCACCAAAGCCCACGGCACGCAGTACAACGGCAAGGTGTCCTCGACCGTCTCGTCGCTCTTCAACTTCGACCTGCCCGCCTCCTACGCCGGCAAGACGTGCAGCCTCGTCTTCCTGCTGCCCAACAAGTCCGACCTCGAGACGTCCGACTTCACGCTTGCCGGCCAGGGCGGCATCGCCGTGTCCCAGCTCGCCGCCCCCGCCACCGAGCAGACCACGTACGAGAGCGTGCCCGCCGTCGCGAAGAAGGCGGGCGAGGTCGCCGCGGTGACGCCCGGCAACGGCTGGGTCGTCGCCAGCGGGCCGTGCGCCGCCGGCACCAGGGTCGGGTACGAGGTCGCCGCCACCGGCGGGCTGGAGCTGGAGTGGTTCGAGGATTGGAACCCGAGCCCCATCGGCCTGTTTGTTACGGTGTGCTAAGCATTGGGTCGTGCTCGTTCTTTATGGGGTTCTTTTTCTTTTGGGATAAGGGATTTTGGGGGGGTTGTGTGGCTTGCATTTAATTCTGCTATCTGAAATAATAGTAGTGTAATTCTTACAAGACAAAGAAAAGTCCTTCTCTTGCATGTCAATTGGATAGAATGTGGATGGGATCGGTGAAGTCTCGAAAGAGTTGTGAAATTGCACCACCACAATGGTACCATACTATATCTACAATACAATTGCATCGCCAGTCCTCAATCAGCACTGTACTACCCAATCTTGTTCCTCGTCCATTTCTTCTCAGAGTTGAAAGCAGTCGATTCTATCTGCTCTTACCTCTTGGTCCCGCGAATCTTTGCTTCAATGTTCCAATATCGAGGAGACAGCGCAGGAAAAAAAAACAGTCTTCTCCTTTCACCTGTCCACCCTACCAGCCCTTTCGCCCAGCCATCCGCCCCCCACCCAAGCCTCTTCCCTTCCAGCCCCCTCCCACTCGGCTTACCCGTTCCCCGCAATCCCGGATTCCCTCGCTAGACAGCGAAGAAGAAAAATTCGCCGTCCCCACCGAGCAACGCACGACCCAACCCCAACCTCCACCCCCAACACAACACACGCAAAAAGGAAACGCTCCCCCGGACAGGCTTGAACTGTCAACCTCCTGATCGCAATGGGAGCACCGGCAGTGCTCCCGTAACAGTCAGACGCGCTAGCCAATTGCGCCACGGAGGAGGAATTTGGTGTTTTTGATAGACGGGCTCTATCACGTGATGGAAAGGCGCTTCGGAAACGGGTACTATGTACTCTGGTCCGGCGGGCTGCAGTCTCAGGCCTTGGTATCGTGGAGTCGCGGTGGTCGTGTTGTGGGTTGCGGTTGGGGGGAAGCGAGCCAATGAGCGTGAGAGGGCGGCGATATAAATTTTCGCGAGGGACGCCCCAAGGCCATCGGAGGAGGATAGACGGATGAAACCGAGCATGGAAGCTTGACGATTGTTTTTGTGGTTGCGATTCTTGTCATTGCCGCCCTCAGGAAAGTAGTCGGTATTTTCTCCAATGAAGTCGTAGCCGCCAAGGCGGTGATCCGGACGACCGCCGTAGTAGTGGAGGTTGTTGGTGTTGTAGTGATTCTCCTGTGCGTGGCGCCCGCGCCTACCGGCCGGGTCCTGATGGGTAAAGGTTGAATATATGATGATAATGCCTGCTTAATCAAAATCGGGAGGGTGTTAAATGTAGAGAGTTCAAGCTCTAGAGACCAATTTAGAGCAGAAGGAAAGAAGAAGAAGAATAGTAGCTGAGGACAGAGTCTCGCCGATCCAGCCTGGTTCAATCGGGCTTGTGTTGGTCACTCTCGAGGATCGTCGTCTCTGGGCTGTCCTTCCCTCTTTCGTGGTACTTGAGATGGCTGTACAATGCCGATGCAGATGTTCAGATCGACATGGACGTCTGGTGCTTGAGCGGTGCACCCCGTCCAGCCAGACCGCCAACCGTATTTATTTCATTGTCGATGTCCAGGGCGCTTCGACCGGAAAGGTTCATCTTGCAGCCATTTCAGGTCCTGTCGGGCAAGATTGCCGGAAACATTCCCCATTGGCCTGTCTGAGAGACACGGAGGTACCGCGAGCGAGTTTCCTGAGATGGCTGACGGATAGCGAATACAGCGGTCGGCGAGAACAGCTGTAGACAGCGGCGGCGGTGGCGGCCTTCGCGCTACGTGCCACAGGAGTCTGAGTGGGTCAGCATTGTGTGCACGAGGTTCTCACTAGGTCTTGACTTACCTGGCCAACGTGTGTCAAGAGCCCGTCGCTCTCCTGGTTGCTGCCGCTGTCGCCGTCGGGAAGTCGTTGGGTCAGTGTCTCGCGGTAAGCAGCATCGATGGCGTTCGCGGGACGAATTTGCCAAGGCGCTAGTCCATAATCCGCTAGTCACTGTCATTCGCACCGATAATAAAAATATTGAGGTACGAACGGTTAAAGAGAAATAGGAAAAGAAGAGAGCTGGCCTAGGCAACCCCTGCTCTACTCCGTACAGTAACATAGAAATGCGATTCAGATTCGACGCGAGAAACCGATGACATGAAGGAGAACAAAAGACACAACCTCGATCCCACAAACATCTTCATAAATACCCATCTTACCTTGTTTACACACCAAAGCTTCTATCTTACCATCGTCTACACATCAATTCATACTGAGAAACAGCAAGATACCCCAGCCCAGTGCCATCTATGAGATCTTGTAAAAAGCCATGAAAACAGCGAACCCATACTTGACATTCCATCCGCATCTCCTTCTTCTCCCTCCTTTTCCAGACACCATTTTTGTACGACTCGGGAAAGAAAAGAAAAACGACATCTACACTTCTACGCATCTTCGCATCTCCCCAACTCCCATCCCCTACTCACTTCCCCCCCAACCTCCTCTCCCTCACAAACCACGCGCTCACCGCCGCCCCGGCCACCAGCGCAACCTCGAGCCCAAACGCCGCCCTCGTGCTCTCCGCGTAGCACCTGCGCACCACCCGCGCCACGTCCGGCGCCAGCGACCCAATGTACTCGATGCTCTGCCTGACGCGCTCGGCGATCAGACGGGCCTCCTCGCCGCTGCCCAGCGCGGCCGCGAGGCGGGCGCGCAGCTCCTGGTTGACCAGGGTGGCCGCCACGCTGACGCCGAACACGCTGCCCAGGCTGCGGAACAGGTACGAGCACGCCGTCGCCACGGCCTGGTCCGCGTGGCTCGCGTTCGAGATGAGCCCGATCAGCGACGTCGTCACCCCGATGCCGTTCGAGAAGCCGCACACCACCAGCCCCAGCACGATGCCCAGCGTGCTGTCCACCACCACGCCCGCCGACGCGAGGATCACCCCCGCGCCCGCCACCAGCCCCGCGTACGCCGCGACCGTGATCCAGTAGTACCGGCCCGTCCACTGCATGTAGAAGCCGCCGAAGAGCGAGCCCGTCACGCCGGCCACGATGCCCGGGATGAGGCGCACGCCGGCTTGAGTGGCCGACGCGCCGTCGACCACCTGGAAGTAGAGCGGGAGGTAGAAGAGCGCGGCCATGTAGCCTGAGAAGGAGAAGAAGTTGCAGAAATAGCAGGCCACGAGCGAGCGCTCGAAAATGATGTGGCCGGGCGCGAAGGGCTCAGATGCGATCTTGACCTCGACGAAGATGAAAATCAGGAAGAGCGGCACCGAGACTGCTAGGGAGATGATGGTGAGTCTATCGTTCCAGGAGACGTTGGAGCCGCGGTCGAGACCCATCAACAGCATGAAGACGGCGGCGATGAGGACGATGGCGCCTAGGAAGTCGATGCGCTTGAGCTTCTCCTTCCAGTGCGAATGGTCGCGCTTGGGGAGCTTGAGGATGAACGAGACGGCAATGATAGCGACAACGCACAGCGGCGGTTGGAACAAGAAGACCCAGCGCCATCCCACCTGATCAGCCAAGATGCCTCCCAGGGGTGCACCCGTGCCTGCACCCGTCGCGAAGACGATGTTGATGTAACCCTGCCACTTGCCACGCTCGCGCAGCGTGACAATGTCGCTCATCATGATCGACACGACCGTCGTCATGCCTCCGCCTCCAATACCCGCAAAGGCCCGGGCCGCGATTAGCTCGTTCATGTTCCGTGCCAGACCACAGGCCAGACAGCCAATGCCGAAGATCGAGTACGCGAAGAGGAGGCACGACTTCCTGCCAAAGATATCCGACAGCTTGCCGTACAGCGGCTGGAAAGATGTCAGGGTCAAGAAGTACCTGTAGAGCATTGGTCAGCCCTCAATTTCCTGAATCGTCATCCGCGTCAATTCCCCTTACGCAGTAGCAATCCACGACGTATTGTTCAACGCTCCCAAATCCGACCCGATGCGCCCATAGCTCGACACGATAATCGTCTGATCTGCGGCGGCGAGGAAGATCTGCCAGTCCAATCCAAATCAGCACTCAATCACCACCACAACCGCTCCCGGGGGAAACCAATTCAACTCACCCCAACCGCCACAGCGGGCAAAATGTACTTCATCCTCTTCTTCACCTCCGGCAGTCCCTTGTACTTGTTCAAACCACCCTCGCTGACATTGCTGTCCTGCCTCTCCAGATCGCCCTCTCCATCCTCATTGTGCTCCTCTTCCCCATCGAGCACCGGCTGCGGTGGCAGGACCTGGAGGCCGTCGCGGGTGCGCGGCTGCAGCAGCGGCGACGTCTCGGTCGGTTCGTGGACCGTCATGGCAGCGATGGAGGACAAGGGCGAGGGAGGTCAGAATCGTTCGCAGCAGCCAGGTGCGAGCTGCGCGTCCTTTTTCTCGCCTGTCCGGAGGTGTGAGGTGTGAGGTGTGTTGTGGGCAAGCTCCAGCTGAGCAACGGGTCGCTGATCGGCGGGGGATGTGTGGATGTACTGGTATTTTTTCGGTGCTAAACAACGCACACCGCGTGGGGACAGCTTTCCAGCTGAAGTGTGGCTGTGGGTGTGGAGTGGGTAAGCTGCAACACGGCTCACGGCCTGCGCAATGGGTGCATTGGACGTGAGTCGTGCGCGTCGCTGCACTCGTCGTGGGCGTGAGATCGGGGTCGCGGCGACTCGACGGAGAGCGGGGGCGGATGACGATGGCGACGACGACGGGGAGGCGCGGGATCGAGGTCGAGGGTTCCCGAGGAGCGGTTGCGATAGCTCTATATGTTTTTTCCCTCTCCCGCCCACTGCTGATTAGCAATTCGGGATCTCGCGCGGGTGGTCCGGTGCTGCAGGGCTCTTGATGCAGGCTGCGTCCGCCGCTTGGCCCAGGCGCTCTCCCTCGCCCGCTGCCGCCGCTTCTGTGTCGTATCAGAGTACCCGATCGGCAAATTGGAGAACGGCGCTTCGACTGTGCCGCGTAGCCATCCGATGCGACAAGAGTGCCCAGGCGATTGCGATATCGCGCTTTGTTTGACGTGCAGCACCAGGCTCCCTGCGGCAGTACGGGCGTTCCCGCGGCTTATCTCCGACCGCAGCCTCTAGCACGCTTCGGGTAGGCATGCAAAGCATGGATACCATCGAAAGCCGATGGCTAGCGCGAGTTGCTCTTCGCCGTACCCGACAAGCAGATTTATACATATCTTTGAAGCCCTTGTCCGAATGGCCTCAAAAACTTTTCCGTTAAGAACGAACCACTCCCTATGCCTATACCAGTCATTTTGTGAGATGATGCACTTTCAGAGCAGCCGTTACGTGAAGCGTCCATCGGTATTGCTCGGCAAAGCTACGGGGGTACTAGAGAGATACATGTATAGTGGTAGCCATGCCGCCAATACTGTTCCTTGACCTCCAAATTTTGGATGTCACTCAGTAAGAAAAGTCGCTGTTTCCCAACCCGAATCCCCTCGGACTCCACGAATGAACCCTCCATGAATGCTCGCTTGAGCCAATGAGCTGTACCGTAACGTATCTCTACAATAGACCTGACGCATTGCAACGCCGCTCTCATAATCTGTCGACCAGTCAGCGAAAGTTCAAGTCTCAAGGAATAGGATCATTTGCTGGCCTCAGAAACCGCAAACTGCGTTCAGGTATCAAGCAAACCAGCTCCGCGTCATCTTTCCAGTACAACGCTTCAACAGATAACAAATCTCGGCCTCGAGTTTGTGGATCTTCTTTTCCACCTCATCGACGCGAGGGTCGATCACGCGAATCCCTTCTCTCAAGGCGTTTGACCCCGAGGAGGGACGGCCGTGGTCGTCCGAGATTACAGCCGCGTTGCTCATAGCCATCCTTAATGATTGCTCTAGGTCCGATACCCTGCGCCTGAGTTTGGAAAAGAGGCAGCTGACCGCATAGCCGAGCGCGAGCATGGGGCTAACCAGCATGATGAAGCCGAAAGTAGTTACTTGGAGCATTATGGCTCGCTTGTGGGGCAGATGACGTGAATGGTAGTGTCTGGAGCCTGGGAGGTCTGGTTGTGGCAGTTTCGTCGTGTGGCGATTGGTGAGTTGTTGGGTGTCGTCGAGGTGAAACTTTGGAATGCGTTGCTACGAGGATATAGAGTGAGCTTCCATAGCCAAAGCCACAAGGAGAAGTGGGAGACCAACCTGATGCGATATGCTTGATGGCTGATAATGATGACCTTCGATGATGATGTCGACGTCGATGATGTTGATGTTGTTGGTGTCTTCTCGAGTGAAGAGGAATCCCGACTTAGTTTTCGTTGACAACGTTCAGGGAAACCCCCAACCAGACCTCCCGCATTCAGAAGCAACGAGACGCCCACACGTACAACTTGCGAGGTCGCTACCATCGACTCTCGCGAAGAGTCTGCATCAAGCTCTTTCCTTGGTGGGTGACCGCCTTCATTAGCAACACTCTTCCAGGCTTCAAAAGTAGAGTCCACTCACCTCATACACCGATACACCGGGACGACAAAGGCCAGAAACAACTTAATTTCTAATCTGGCTGATGATCAACATCATAGAAAAAAGAAATATGCCCAAAAAAGTATCACCAACCGCAGAATAAATACATCGCATGTTCAATTTTGCCATCGTCCATAGAAGAATATCTATTCGATCCATGAAATGTTGCAACAAAAGCATACTCTTCACACATAAGTAATCGAAACGAGGTTCAAGCATTCGTCCGGACGTAAGTTGATAGCAAGAGAAATGTTAAACTCATTCAAATGGATCATTCAACTGTCCATGAGGGTATGCATGAGTTGCAATATTCTCAACCCGACCTCGCAAAAGGGACAAACTAAGCCAACCACCCCAACAACATCGCGCGATGATTATCAACCTTCGAGATAAAAGCCAAAAGGAAAACCGAACCGTCACTTTCTTTCTCTCTCTTCTCGAACAACAACAAACACAACCTGGGCAACTTTTTTTTTTTTCCTTATGAGAAGAAGAGGGAAAAAAGGTATCTAAGAGCTCAGCATGGGCGAAGTGAAGAAATAAGGAGGCGGAAGACGAAGAAGAACGAAGAAAGAAAAAGACACGACATCGCCCATTTAGTTATTTCCCGCCCCATACGCCATCGAAATGCGTATCATCGTCAATACATACACGGCATTGCGCTTTCAGTCCCCATCCACCCCTGGCCCTCAAATGTCCTCCCAAAAAAGAGGATGTAGGATCCCAGCCGCCCAACCGAATACCGAATCCATCGAGCGCTTCCCACCAATTGATTCTGAGTCTGCTTCATCTCCATCATAGCTTGACGCCCCACATACCCCTGCCACCAGTCACGCCCAGCCACTCCCCGCCCTGAGTCGTGAGACCGCTTTGCGGCGCCCAACTCAGGTTACCGACCTCGTAGTCGCATCGCCAGCTCGCGGCGGGGCCCTTCATGTTGACGGTGCCAGAGGAGCCAGAAGAGGAATTGGCAGCCGGTGTGGTGGCGACAGCGCTGCCATTGGACGTGGCATGTTCTCCATTGATGGTGGCGCCATTGTTTGAGTGGAGCAGGTCCCAGACGAGGACCATACTGTCGTCTCCACCCGATGCGAGCATACCGCGGCGCGTGGGTGACCATTCGATGCTGTTGACCGATGCCTGGTGGCCGCGCAGCTCTAACAGGGCCTGGCCAGGCTGCCGCACGTCTAATATCCGGATGAGGTTGCTGTCTGAGGCGAAGGTGGCTAGGAGATGGGCATCATGGGGTGAAGCTGCTAAACGAAGTAAGGGCGGGGCGAAGGACATCATTTGCTGAGCTTTGGTAGGCGACATGCGGCCGGGCGATCCTAGCAGATATAAGTCAGCAAATATGGAATGTTGAACCTCGACAGGAAAAGTACCTTTCTCATCTCTTTTCTCCGTTGGCTCGTATATGATGGTGGAATGCTCCAGACTCCGGAGATCGAACATTCTGACGCTGCCGTCCGCTCCACAGCTGACAAACACATCAACACTTCCTGCACAGAAACGGACATCAAAGACCTCTTTGTCATGGGCGATGAGTTGCGTCTTGGCAGTTAATGTCGGAATGTCCCAAATAGTGCACGTGGTGTCGATGCTCGAGGTGATGATGAGCTTCGGCGAGAGGGTGTTCCAGTCGAGAGAAGTCAGCGGAGCAGTATGTTCGGGAGACTTTGAGTTGGAAAGGAGGGCCAAAGGAGTCAGCTTTTGCGGAGGCGGATCCCGAGTGTTGACGGGCGATGAACGTGATATCGTATTGCTGACGTTGGGAGCAGGCGACTGCGGCAGCGACCAGAGTCTGAGATGGTCACCGGATGTAGCGAGCAGGTCGGTGGATTGCTTTTGGGAAGATGGAGGCTCCCACAGTATCCGTGTCACAGGATATGAGCATGTTGCTTCGGCAACGCGGGTGTATTCGAGGCCAAATGCAGGCGCGCCTGGAGTTGTGACTTCTTGAGGGGCGATGTGGGTATCGATAATTTGGATCTGCGCCAGTCGATTAGCATCATTGCATTGAGCGGCACCCGAAATGCAGTAATCCTGGCGGAAAGCGCTCAAAGTGCAGCCCCCCAGAGATGCAAGGGCGAGGCAATCTATGACTTGAGTGGCGACTGTCCGCATCCCCGCCTGCGCTGCTCTGCATCTCGAGGCTTGCCTGTGTAGCTCTCCCAGGACTGGCTCTGGGGCAAGGACGCCGCAGTACTCACAAAATTGTGTGGATCTTCCAGATAGCTACCAACAGCCATCTTTCCAGCGCTGTTGCCCCCGTGTACCGGCCATTTGCACCAGTCGTATGCGTATATCGGCCACGATGCCAGGTAGTTGCTGTTCCCGGCCGGCTGGCTTTCCAGATTGCCTAGCAGCGGCGTGTGCGCGGTTTCCTGCTCGCCAATAGTCGAATTCGCGCGCGGGCGGATGTCTGACAGGGCGAGCGGCGAGTTCGAGGCGGCGCCGGAGGGCATCTGGGCCTGGTAGAGTCTTTGGCTCGGGGTGGGCGCATACTTGGGCACTTCGGGCGTCGGGTTGGTGGAGTTGAAGGGAATGTACTTCTGGTCCAGACCGGCTGGGCTCGAGCGCGAATAGGAATGGGCGGACGACTGTGAGGTGTTCATGGTGCTGGAGCGGGTCGGGAGGGTGTACTGCTGGGCGTTTGTGTTGATCGTGGGAAGGGTCGTAGGCGCCGTGTAGGACGAGGAAGGGACCGGGCGTGGAACCGCTGCCGGGCCTGGCTGCAAAGAGGGCGGGGGATTAGCGATCTGCGCGTCCTGCGAGGTCGTCGGCGGCGTGGCGTGCTGGAGGCTGATGTTGAGGTTCTGCACGCCGCCGAGCGTGTAGGTGTCGGGCGAGTTCATGTACAGCTGCGGCTGCGGCTGCGACGCGCTCTGCGGGCCCACGGCGGTCGGAATGTGCAGCTCCTCGGGCCCTCGTTGCAGCGTCTGCGCATGCGGCCGCCGCCCCGTCTCGTACGGCGAGCCTGCTGCTCCGCCTGCTGACTGCGACGCGCCTGGCCCTGGCAGACCCGGCGCTGACGGCGGGGCGGTCTGCCCGCCGCTGTGGAAGCCCGGGTCGTTGCCGCTGCCAGGCAGGAGAGCGTCAGTGCCGGCTGCGGTCGTGCCGCTGGTCGCGATTCGCAGGTTGGGCGCGCCGATTGACCCCAGTGCCTGCGCAGCCTGGTATATGCCCTGCGCAGCGCCCTGGCCGGAGCTGGACGAGTGGTGGTGCGAGGAGTGGAACGGCATCGTGCCGCGGGCGGTGCCTGGACTGCTGCCAGAGCGCGGGGGGCTGGGAAGAGGGCGAGGGAGGTGAATAGTTACCTGTGACTGGAACAAACAAGGGCCTGCGGCCGCGTAGGGATGAGGCCGCTGACTGTTCACCGGCGAGGGGATGCGATGTGTTTGGGCGCGGGGCCGCGGTCCATGACTCTCTGCTCTCTCACCTTGCTTGTTGTTGCCCAACCCCAGAACACGACAGCTCTCTCGATACCCAAGGCCCCATCGCATTCGAGACCATGGCTCCCAGCGACCGCGAGAGGCCCCGGCACCTGCTGCTGCTGCCGCCGCCGCCGTCGCCGCCGGCTTTCGTCACGCTCAAGGCGGCCTATGGCGCGACGCTATGTCTCGTCTTGCGGGAGCTGCAACGCACCTCCGCCTCCTCCCCCGGCGCTGCGCTGCTGGAAGTCGCGCTGCCGTGCCCGCACCTGTACAGCAAGGAGGCGGCTCCACGCAGCGCGCTCTTTGCGCGCACGCAGAGCCTGATGGCCGGCCTCTACAGGCTGATCTGCGTCATCGCCGCGCGCGAGGGCATCGACGTGGAGAGTGCGGACGGCGTCGATGCACGCATTCTCCTCCTTGCCTACCCCAGGGACGGGATGCTGAGCCATGTGCCAGCTGAGGGCCGAGCCGAGGGAGATCTACAAGGCCCGGTCATCGACGTTGGCACGCTGGCGCAGTGCGGCAGATTATGGGAGACCGTCTACGCCGTTGAAAGCGAGGCCGGGGAGCAGCTGCTTAAGAATTTCCAGGCGCTTGGAAGGCGCATGCACAACATCAAGAAACTTTGCGGGGGCATCGTGCAGGTCTCAGACAGCGACGCTCATGACCCGTCCTTGAATGAAGCGCGGAGGCATTTCTCCGTGGCCGTTGGTGGAACATTTGATCATCTGCACATTGGTCACAAGCTGCTACTTACCATGACGGCGTTTGCGGTCGAACCGGCAACGAGCGTCGGAGAAGAGCCGGAACGGAGCATCACCATCGGCATCACCGGCGACGAGCTGCTCAAGAACAAAAAATACGCCGATTATCTGGAGAGCTGGGATGCACGGCAGCAGGCCACCTATTATTTTCTCCGCAGCATCATCGACTTCATGCCGCCGGGCACGGGCATGCACAACGTCGACGAACTAAACAACCCTGGTCCCAATGGGCACGCTGTCAACATCACGCTACCCTCCCGCCTAGTGCTAAAGTGCGTCGAAATCTGGGATCCCTTTGGTCCTACCATCACCGACGGAACCATCTCTGCGCTGGTGCTGTCTGGGGAGACGAGGTCGGGTGGCAGGGCTGTCAATGCCAAGCGCCAAGAGAATCATTGGTCGGAACTGGAAGTCTTCGAGGTCGACGTGCTGGACGCGCAGGAAGAGCAGGACGCCGACGGACAGAGTGTCGAGCAGACGTTCCAGAGCAAGCTCAGCAGCACAGAGATTCGGCGTCTGCAGAGCGAGAAATCGAGGCCCACAAGCAAGGCGTGAGCTTGAACGTGGGCGTGGACGAACAGGGTTCGAGCAGGTAGCCCTACGGGGATCTGTACTGAGACATGCTGGCATCAGAGCACCCACGCACGGAGTTGAAGCATTCGGCGGCTGCCATGGAATGCCGTCCGGGTGGATGCCGCAACCACGCATGTGCAACAGCGTACGTGTCTCCTTCCGCTTCCTCCGCGGTGCAGGGCCGGCCGGTGGACGGGATAGAGTAGAGAGAAGCCAAATGAAACATCAACGTGGCCAACGACATGACATATGTAGTCGTGGTAGCATCTGGCGCCCCATGATAGCTGGTGAGCAGGCAGCAGTCTGCGTTGTCGGTGCTTGGTACACGACACTAGTGCAGTTCGGTGAGGCTAAGGAATAGGGCGGGCTGCGGTCTTAGGGAGCCGGCGGTCGACGTGTAACCTCTGCGGTGCAAAAGAGACCCTTGGACGCACAGGCTCGGGTGGGGATGACGGGCGAGGACCACGGCGCCAATCAGGCGGGGACGTGCTGGCTGGGCGGGCGGCGTGCAGACAGTGCTCCTGCCCAAGGGTCGGACGAGCGTGTGTCGGACTCTTTTATCTCTCGTCGTCGCCGCCTGCGCTGGCTGCCGGCGGGCAGGGCCGCGGCGGCGAAGGCGCTCTGCGTGTCGTGCAGCCGGCTGGGAGCGGGCGGGCAGCTGCAGGTCCCAGGATACAGCATCGGGCGAGGCTCGCGTCGTCTTGTATACGGTCAGCAGGCCGCTGGGGCGAGCGGTGGGCGGCGGCGGCCAGGTGTCGTTGGTTTTTAAGCGCACCCGGGACAGCGCTGCGGGTCGGAGAGTCAGGGCTGCGCGTCGATCTTCCACTCATCGCTGCGCTTCGGGCTCGTCTCGATCATGGAAACAGGCTGACGTGCTTCTTTTGGAGCGTAACGGGCGCGGGCCGGCCAATGCGGCGCCGCTGGCGGTGCTCACGGCGGCGGCTGAGTGGTCGAGCGCGGCTGTATGTATGCGCTGGCACACTCTCATGCATCATTCTGCCCAGGCCGGCTCCTCAACGGAGTCTAACAGGCCTCCACACCCTGGCTCTTCCGAGCAGTGTGATTACGGGTACAACCCGCAGCTTGTCCGCAGCGAATTGAAATCACCTGACGCTCTAGACTGCAACAGGACGTGTCGGCGCCCGGGGATTGGCTGAGGGCGCCGCTGCTGCGCTCCAGGATTCGCTGTCCGCGCATGCCCCCATCCAAAGTCCCTCAGAAACGACGATAGCGCCTGACAGCCTGCATCCTCAGCGCTGCTTTTTCTTCGGTCATGGTGCAGCGCCAGGTACGCCCTTAATATGCTCCGCTGCGGCCAGCGTTCCCGCTCCCACGCGCAGCCTCTACACATCCCACCCCAAGCGACTCCGCCGCCCGTCGCTCGCCAGCCCCTCGCCCTCGACACCGCGCTCCAGCTCGCGGCCCGCGCCCTGTCCGCCAGCCCGCCGCCCGCCTGCGCCGCGCCGCCAGCCCAGTCGCGCGCCTATACGCGCCGCCCTC
>RHKD01000892.1:0-12564 GCA_009830905.1 Neofusicoccum cordaticola | reverse complement strand
ATAATTTATAACCACTTTAAGACTATAGGTTAGATAGGCGTACTAATAGCCTTCTTAACCTTCTAAATTTCCTTTATAATATTCTTAAAGCCTGGATTCTTAGAATTAGCCTCTTAGAGGATAGTAGTAAATTCCTAGAAGATTATCTTAGTAATACTAAAAAAATTTTCTAGCTAGGAAGAGAGAGCTTAAGGGTTACCACCCGGTGCCTATAGGGCCTACTAGATAGTTTTAAGTGTTTTATTTACTCTATTAATATACTCTATACTAATAGGGGCCTGCTTAGATATCTATTAGCTATATTATAGGTGGTAGGATTAGGTGCTTTAGAGGGGCGTCCTATTTCTCTTCTAGTCCTCTCCTTCTACCCTAGCGTAGTTACTACTATTAAAATTATTATATAGCTAGTTTTAAGGCTAGGAAGAGTCTATAGGACCCTCTTCTAGCGCCGTAGCTTAGGGTTGATTTTTTAATATAGTTATATTTTTTATAAAGGGGTATATACTCTATTAATATACTCTACGCTAATAGAAGCCTATTTAGATATCTATTAGCTATACTATAAATAGTAGGATTAGGTGCCTTAGAGGGGTATTCTATCCCTTTTCTAGCCCCCTCCTTCTATCCTAGCGTGGTTACTACTACTAGAGTTATTATATTACTAGTTTTAGGGCTGGGAAGAGTCCCTAGGACCTTCTTCTAGTACTATAGCTTAAGGTTAATTTTTTAGTATAGTTATATTTATAATATAGAATATAGTATATTCTAGAAGAAGCTTCTAGATAAAAAAAAATAATAGCTAAACTACTAGAGAGAATCTAGAACTAATATCTATATACTATTTCTAGAATATATAAGTCTAGTAGTATATAGATCTTAGAGTATAAAATAGAGATCTCTCTTCTCTTACTATATCTTAATAAACTTATTCTAGTCTAAGTAATTAGAATAAAAAAAAGTAGAGAGGTAGTAGTAATTAATAAAGTATACTAGAATATTAAATAGGTGGCTAGAGTATTACTAGGAGCTAGGAAATTAAATACTATAGTAAGAAGAAGAATACTAGTTAAAGAAGCCTAAACTCTCTTAAATAACTATTATTCTATATAATAAAAGCTCTTAGAAAGAATAAAGCTTAGACTTACTATTAAAGAGTACTAGAAGAAGAACTAGACTTAAACTATCTTAGAAAGAAGAAGTAGATTAGTAGTATAATATATAGACTAGAATTTAAAGCTAAGGTATTTATATATAAAGCTTATAAAGCTATAAAGTACTCTTACTACTCTACTCTATATAGAGTATATTAGATTAGAGAACTACCTTTATAGGTGTAAGATGCCTAGATATTTAAGCCCTACCTACCTATATAGCTAGTATAGATAGACTTTAAAGTATATTCTCCTCTTTTACTCTTAGTACTAGTAGAGTAGATTAGAAATACTTTAAAAAGTAGGTACTATAGACTACTATAGACTACTCTCTATAAAAAGAGGGATTATATTAGCTATAAGCTAGTTCCTATAACTAGAACTACTTAAATAGTTTAGTCTAGCTAAAAAGATACGCTAGAAGAGCTAGAATAAAAGCTAGAAGAATAGCTAGAAGAATAGCTAGAACCCCTAGAACTCTTAGAACTAGAATAATAGTAAGGAGTATAACTTAAGGACTAAGGCTAGTGGGTAAATATAGAGCTACTATAGTAGCTACTACTAGTAAGAAGGAAAAATATAAATAGTAGGAGATAACACGCCTAGATAGAGAGGAGAGGTTTTACTAGATAAAAAGGTTTTCCCCCTTATATAAAATAACTATAGATAGCCAGCCCCGTATAGACCCGTAAGGGAGCTATATTAGGAAGAAATAAATTTATCTATCTATCTATTTATATTAGCCTATAGATTCCAACTCTTACTAGGATCCCCTAGGAATTCTTACTCTTACTAATTCTCTACCTCTACTTTACTTCTAACCTCCTTATAAAGCTTAAAAGGGAAAGTACCTTCCCCTTAGGCTTTATAGATAATACTAATATTCTTACCTTTAGTAGGTTAATAGAATAAAACTATAGAGTATTAGAGGAGGCTAATAATACTTATAAGTAATAGATAGCTACCTATAGCTCTACATTCTCCCTAGACAAGTACCACCTTATTTACTTTACTAGAAGGCTATAAAGATTTAATATAAAGGCCAGGATTCAAATCCCTAGCTTTGGGGGCAACCCTAAGCTATAGATTAAGATCCTAGGTATCCATATAGATAGCAAGCTTAGGTGGGGACCCCATATTAGGGAGACCAATGCTAAGGTAATAAGGTAATACACTTCTCTCTCCAGACTTGTAGTATCTACCTAGGGAGCCTCCTTTATAAAAGTACGCCACATCTATACTATAGTAGTAAGACCAGTTCTCACCTATAACTATAGGGTATGGCACATCCTAGAAGGGACCCTAGGAGCAAGAAAGATAGCAGCCAAACCCCTGGAAAAAATTCAAAGCCAATGCCTACGTGCCATCTCTGGAGTATACAAGTTAACACCCATCCAAACACTAGAGCATGAGGCTGGGATTGCCCCCCTCTCACTCTACATGGACGAGCTTATACTAGCACAGACAATTAGAAGTAAAAAGGGTCTAGTAATTACAGTGGTTGAGAACACATGCAGGGACATCAAGATAATTGCTAGGGCCACACTGAATGCTAAGGGAGCCTCTGGCCCAGCTAGGAGAACACTGCTAGGGAGGAGACTGGACTCCCTCCTCAGCAGCTGCCCCCCTGCAAGTCAAAAATATCCAGAGCGAACTAGGCTTCGTATAGCAATCAGAGAGCTGTGGAAGGAGAGGTGGACAAAGCAAACTACACAGGAGAGGAGAAACAAGCTAGTGGCCCAGGGCGCATCCTGGAATCCAAAAATCAGGCAGCTCCACAGCGAACTCACCAAACCACAAAGCACTCTCCTCACCCAGCTGCGCACTGAACACATTGGTCTTGAAGACTTTCTCTCCAGGCGTAAGGTACTAGGCCACCCCAGTCTAGCCTGCCCATGTGGCTGGCACAAGCAAACACCAAAGCATATCCTCTTATTCTGCCCCCACTTCTAAGAAGGCAGAGTATAGATGCTACAACTGGCAGAAACTATAGACTACCACACCCTCCTATCAATAAAGAAAGGGGCCCAAGCAGTAACAAAGTGGTTTCTACACCTAGGGCTGCTAAACCAGTTTAGTCTGGTAAGAGAGATGGACCAGGAGGCCAAGGAGGTCCACCAGGAGAACCACTAGGAGAACCAGGATCTTGGCCAGGAGGACCAGCACCAGGGCATGGGAGAAAGAGAGAGCTGAGGTTAACACCTAACGAATGTAGGGCTGCTATAGTAGCTTCTACCGGTAAGTAGGAAAAACGGAATAAGTAGAGGCAACCAACCCAAGAAGAAAGGAGGGGTTTTCCACCTATAAGATCAGGTTTTCCCCCTCGTGTAAAATAGTGTAGATAGCCTACCCCGCATGGACCCGAAAGGGAGCTATATCGGGAAGAAAATGAATTTATCTATCTATCTATATTCTATTAATCTCCTACTAAATTACCCTAATCCTTCTTTTATATTTCTTTTATTAATCTCCCTACTTGAAAAGTAAGCTGTTAAATATATCTAACCTAAGCTATAATAGTAGAAAGGGGTAAACCCTATTCTAGCCTATTACCCCCCTCCTAAACCCTTAGTAGTGCTTTTAGAGCATCTATCTATAATAGTCTTAGACTCTATATAGACGTTAAACCTAAATAAATAGATAAATATATATATCTTTTCAACTTTTAGGCTTATTCTAGCTAAATAAAGTCTTAACTAAACTACTCTTTTCTAGTCCGCTTGGTTTATAGATATAATACAAATCGAGCCAGCTTAATTGGTTTTTCTCTTATCTAGAGAGGATAACTAGAAGGGGTTCCCGGCTATTTTTAGGTTATTATAGGGTTAGTCGCCCTATTTTCTTAAAATACCCTATTAAGGGTATCCTGTGCCTGCTAGGTGGAGAAATCTAGCGTTGATTTAAGCGTAATTAGGACGATCTAGCGCGATTTAGAATCTTTCCTAATTGCCTTCGTAGGTGTAGGGGTCTCCTAGGGGGTCGAAAAAATCTAGATAGGGGGGGTTGGACCTGGAATTAGGGTAGGGGGTAGGGTCGTCGCGTACTATCTACGCGAAGGTTTATCTAGTTTACACGTAGGTAATATTATAGAACGCTTTAGTTGCCGTATTAGCCGCGTGCTTAACCGCTCTCGTTGTGGTTCCTAAAATAGACGAGGTAAAATTAAACCTTCCCTTTTCCGTGTATTTATGGAAGACCTCTAATAGGTCTAGTAGGCGCGATTCCTAGTCTTGGTTAGTCGATTTTTTAACTACCTAGCAAAAAAGATCCCTAGTAGTGAGTAGGGCATCTTGGGAGTTCGAAAATTCCGGCAATTGGGGCCTAAATAGCCTGTTTCCTAGGACTGGAGGGACTTCAGTCAGGTTTTAGCGGGTTGTATTCGAGGTTTGGGTCGAATATTGAGTAGGATTAGGCCTACTAGGCCTATTTCCTAGGACTATTCTAGCCCGTTAATCCCACTTAAACTCTCTTAGTAGGTGTAAATCTATATGGTATTTTTAAGCTAGGTTGAACAGAAAAGGGGAATTCAGTCAAGACTTTTTCTACTAGGGATAAGTCTAAAAGTCGAAAAATTGTAGGCGGTCCCATGCACCGCCCAATATAAGCGATGTATAGGGTTTAGGCACCTTGATTAAAGGTATAAAAGACCCCCTATATGCGCCTATTGCGCTGGCCCCCACTATAAGAATAAACACCAGTGCCCCTACTGCACTAAAGGGGGTAAGTGCGCGCATCTACTCCCTAAATGTGTAGTATACAAGGAGGCCGATATGGGTAACAACCCTAGGTGCGGGGGTAGGCCCAAACCCCGCTAAAAAGGGCCATACTTCCTATATTTCATTACCTACTAATTTATTCTAATACTCTTTTTCTTATTTCTTTTATCTATTTCAGCTTAAAAAGTAAATCATTAGTATATCCAGCTTAATCTATAATAGTATTAAGGGGACAACCTCCTACTAAAAATAATTACCCCTATCTCTTCCTCCTTAGTAGGTGCTTATAGGGCACCTCGTCCTTATAGTCTTAGACTTAGCAGAGACGTAAACAGAATAATCAATTAATTAATCTCTTAGTAGGTGCTTATAGGGCACTTCGTCTTTATATTCTTAGACTCGGCTAGCGATGTAAATGAAAATCAATTAATTAATAATGTCGAACTTGTATGTCTCGTAATTGTGTCCCTCGGACCGAAGGGTTGACAGCGAAGTATCCAGGTTGTCGTCCGAAAAGTCAGCAAGGAAGGTCCGTCGCCCCTTGGCTAGGCGTTGAGCTGCAGATATTCCCATGCCCCCCGTCCCAATAATTACGAGGACGTCCTGGGGAGAATCGGGCAGAGCCATTGTCGCTGCAGTGCTGAAGAGATCAGAGAGAAAGGACGAGGGGTACTGTAGTATGCATCCAGGAACCTGAAGTATTAAGTATAACCATGCTTTCTGAGCGGTTTCGGAAACACCTCTACCCGATACCCCGCTGTCAAGCATGAGCATTCAGTACGAGACTCGACCGATCGTATTGCAATACGAACCCGACTACGCCATGCTGCTTATCACATTCACCGTCTATTCGGATGTCTATATTTGAAACCCTGCATGTCCCACGGGTTGTTTACTGGCCATTTGGCAAGGACTCTTGAAGAGACTGGACTCGTGGATAAAACAACCTTCCATATATTTACGAAGTTCCAAGTGGACCCCACACTCTCGTTGACAGACCGTATTTCTGCTGGTCGTTTGGTGGGACATCCTGTAATGGGGCTTCTTCTTTCCGCAACGGTCTTTCGTCCTCCTCTCCCGGGCGTCTGTCATAGCCTTCGAAGCCAGCTACAGCAGCTCTTGCTGCGACAGAGTTTTCGGAAGACGACAACTCCTCTATCCTGATCTGAAATTCTTGCGTTCTGTTCACCATGAGCCTGCTCGGGGACGGTGACGTCGCTCTCTCACGCTCTTCAGACACCTCGCTGATTTCTTCACGGCCATGCGACTGTTCCAGGCCAGCTAAGTCTTGCAGCTCCAGAGCTTCTTCGTCGATGTCAATACGGCGCGCCCTCGCGTGATGCGACGGTGCCTGCGTCGTGCTGATCCTTGCGGATGCTCTTTTGACGGGTCCATTGTCCGCTTTGTCCGAAACTGAGTAGGCTGTGGTAGAATACTGAAGGTGGCGGCTGCGGTTGTTCGTTCTACGGTCGATCGAGGCTGACCGGGTGACTCTGGCAATGAGGTCTGCCATGCTCATTTCAATGTTGAGCTTGACAATGTACGCAAGGGGGTGGAACTGCATGTAGCTGCGCAGCGTTAGCAACCGAGGGAGCCACACCAGGCAGCTTCGCCTTACACGAACGAGTTCTTCAGTGACATCATGCCTGCACCAATGTCAGCATTGTACGCGGCAGAGAGGGTTGCATCTTACTGATGATCAGCACGTCCATGCTGAGCGAGAAGCCGATGATGTAGAGGTTGAACTTCACCACGGATTCGTACTTCCTGAAGCCCTGGCGGACTAGCCTGTCTTGCACGACCTTGACGAAATACCAATTAAGGCATGCGTCGACAATCAAGTAGATGACTTTCTCGATTCGATCCCATACGTCGTTGAGGTGGATGTAGCCCTTGGATATCTGCAGGCGCGCCGGGATCTTCAAAGCGTCAGTTGAGTGCTGGTTGCGGAGGTGGAGCCAACCGACCCAGATGCAGTAGACGCTGATGTTGACAGCCGTGATAAGTGTGGCAACGCCAACCTTGATTCGATAGGCGTGTCTGCGATCGACGAGCAACACGGACACGCGGTTGATGATGATCTGAAGGAGAAACTGAACCTGCAAAAGGTGAGAAGGACGGCCTCGCACCCAGGCGGAGGCCGAGACATACCTGGAGTGCCCAGGTGGTGACTGAAGGCGGAGGTCAGCTACAGCACGGGCATGCGCGCGCGGCGCACTTACGAATGCAGAAGTAGAAGGCGAAGCTGGGAGGGATGGCTCCTCTCAAGTACATCCAGCAGATGATGCTGAAGGCAAGACAGACGGCGATCTCCAACCAGATCATCCAGATGTACGGATTGTTAAGCTTCCGCCAGCCGTGCCTGTCGTAGGCCGAATACGTCTGTTTCATGGCAGTCCAGGTGGTAAGCAGGCCAAAGCCCAGGGTGAAGCCCCACGTCAGACTGGCCAGATTCATGTCGTCCTGCGTGACTGGCTCAAGCTCGAAGTGGGGGGACAGCAGAGTAGTAAACATAATGGCGCGTGGCTCAGGCGCGCGGGGGCTGCCGCTTTCTGTGGCTGCTGCTGGAGGACCGCGAGAGACCGGACCGACGGGTGAAGGTTATGCCTGAGAAGTGTGGCGCTTCTTCCGCGCGCATGCCACCCGGAACATTGTCTTGAGGCACGCGTGATGGTGGGATTGAAGCAGAGGAGAAGATGTAGGCAGTCCCGTCAGAACTGCGAATGCCGGAGAAGGGGACTGGTCTCAGCCAGAGCGCTCGGTATGCCCGACGATGGGCCACCGAGGGCTTTAGGCATTCGCAGTTCATCCCGCACGTTGGGGCACGTAGTCATGGCGCGCATGCATGTGGTCCGGACAGGAAAGGACGTGAAGGTTAAAGATGCGGGGAAGAGGTCCGATTGAAGCGACAGGCGCGGCGGCAGGAACCCGGTGCCCAGAGGGTTCTGGGCACCAGCAGGGATGACAATACGGGCCGAACAGCTCAGGAGGCGGCCGGACGCGGAGTCGGTGGATAAGCTCGTCAAGGGGTTGAATATGAAGCGGGAGCCAAAGGCTGCGGAGGCCGGCCTGCAGGTCGGCGCAGGCGCGTTCTGGGTTCGATCAGATCAACCGATCCCACGGCCAGGAGCAAAGCTAAAAAGCCACGTGCGGAGAATGCAGCAGGCCGAACAGCGGCGGTGGGCTACGCGTCTTCCCGCGAGATTTGCCCCGGGAATCCGGTGGAGGATGCGTTGGTGGGTCCGCGGGCTCCTGCCGTCCACTCTGACGACCTCGCCGTTCGCTGACACGTGCGGCTCCCGTCCATCTCTCTGTGCGTAGATGCGCCGCGAACGTGACGTTGATCTGCCGTCAATACGTGGTTGTGCATGCTGATCTGCAGCCTGCAGCGGGCGCAGGCGCTGAGGCTGTGTGGCGGTCGTTGCAGGGCTGGGACGTGGGCAGAGGCACGCCGGGAACGAGCGCCGCGTGGAACCGGACGCGTGCAGTGTGGAAGCGGGCGAGTGCTGCGCGACGCGACGGTGACGGCAGCCGGTCTGAGGAAACGATGACGTAGTGTGCCCTCAACTTCTTCCAACCCCAAGGGATCCCGGACAGCCAGCTCCTCCAACTGCACCCCCACCAATCCAGCATGTCGGCCAGAGTCAAGGAAACCGCAATCGAAGAGGTCGAGCGCGTGCGCGAGCTGGCCGCCCAGGCTGTGAGCTCCGGCACCTACGTCTACCCGCTCAAGGGCTTCTTCTACTTCGCCTCCCACCGCGCCCTCTGGAAGCCGCTTACCGCCAAGCTCGCGCCCGTCATCACCACCGGCATTGGCGTCACCACCTTCATGTTTGTCTTCACCTACTTGCCCCAGGCTGCCATTCTCGCCATCTTCAACGGCCCTCTGGCCGCCCTTTCCACCATCCTGCTCGTGCTCAGCGAGAGCTCCACCATATCCAACTTGCTCAGCCGCACCTTTTTCATCGAAGATGCACTCATTGATACTTTCGACGGCGTGAGTGCCCTTGCCTGTGGTGTTGCCCACGCCCCAGCGCTGACACCGACAGACACTTGTATCACGTGGGATGACATCCATCGTCTCCGAAGGCCGTCAGATCAAGCCTGGCAGCGACCCCATCAACAAGCTGGGCAAGCTCTTGAAGAAGCCCTTCGCGCGCTTCACCCCCAAGGCCATCATAAGATATCTCATCTACCTTCCTCTGAACTTCATCCCTGTCGTTGGCACCATCATGTTTGTCATTCTGCAGGGGCGTAAGGCTGGCCCCGCCGCCCATGCCAGGTACTTCCAGCTGAAGGGCATGAACTCCCGCCAAAAGGAGAGTTTTGTTGATGAGAGGAAAGCTGCATACACGAGGTAGGAAATCCAACCAACCACAAACGAATCCCCTGGCCTAATATCCTGCTTAGCTTCGGCGTGCCCGCCGTACTCCTTGAACTGGTTCCCATTGCTGGTTTGTTCTTCTCCTTCACCAACACTGTAGGTGCTGCTCTCTGGGCTGCCGACATGGAGCAGAGCAACACCACCGCCCCGAACCTCAGGGAGCAGGCAAAGAAGGCGGAATGAAGGACCAAGTATTGCCGATCAAGAGACATGGAATGATACCCACCGGATGGCTTTTGAAGCGATGCAACGAGGATGATCAAACTGTCATTTGACAAAGAGATGGGATAAGAACAGTCTGTCTGCAGAGGCCATGGTTACTAAAGGCATTCTCGATGCTCTTACACCACTTAGATAAATCTATGAAGCCAAATCCCGCGCCAGGTGCACCATGGCACCCGTGAGACTGCATGTGTTGTGATCCACCCTAATTCTCTCCTTTCTTCTCTTTCATGGGTTTGAACGAGCCAAGCAAGATAGAAAGACAATCAATACCCTTTTTCACAGTCTGTGAAACACTCGGGATCACAACCTTCAGCTTCTTGTCATTCTTCGAGGGGAAAGAGCACTTTATGGGTGTCTCTTGAGCCTTCGAGAATTGTGTTTCGTTAGTTTCGGCCGTGGCCACCATCGTATCGCTCGGATTCGTACGAATCGTCCTCGCCTTCAGACGGACCCCTGAGTTCTCAATAGCTCTTGCCATGCGATCGCGGGGGGTGAGTTGTGGACGAACAGTCTCGGACACGTTGGCAGGTTTGTCATTGGATGTGACGCGAGCTCTACGCTTTGAGAGAGCGGTCCCACAAACAAGTATCTATGGAACAGCTGGCTGAAAACGCTGGTTGACTTACTTTCGGATCCTTTCAGCTCAGAACCTTTCTCGCGAATGTAGTCGTTGAGCGGCACCTGCATCTTCTCTGATATCCATATGGATGCCCACTTCCGGCGCTCCGTGTCCGTGATAGGCGGGCGGGCGTCATAATTGCGTTTCAGTGTCTCGTGTGTTGACATGTTGGTCGGGATAGGTTGCTTGTCATCTCCCTCACTATCGAACGCGGATCGACCCGCTACAGCGGTTTCCACGGTGATTCCATGGATGTGTCGCGTGCCGTCGTGCTTCTCGACCTGGTCGGTATGGTTTCACTTCGCAGTACTAGACATCATCTGCTCTTTCATGTGGCCTATCGCCTGGCGAACTTCACGTTGGATTGGCGAAGGGGTTTGATCTTGAAAGACCTTGACATGGGCGTTGTCATTGCGTAGCTCGTCGAAAGCCGCCGAGAGCAGCTTGTTTTCGTCTTGATGCTGTTCGATGCTCTTCGTGTTTTTATTAAGGAGCCTGCCAAGAGAGTAGGACGGAAATGAAGAAACGAGAAGCGGGAGCAAGAGGCGATGGATCGAAAGTGAGAAGACCACATTGATGAAGATTCACCGTTACAGCACAGACAAACCGGGAAGGCGGTAGACATACAGTCACAGGCTCTTCAAGGATTGCACCGCCGAGCTTCAACGAATTCATCAACATGTGTAGGCGCAGGATATCAGATGCGCACTCGAAAAGGCTGCATCTTTCTCTTCTCAAGAGAGCCATGACAGTCACAGAAAATCCCGACGTCATGACGATACATAGTGCATTCAGACATGGCAAGATGGCGCCAAGACCAATGCTGATGCCAAGGGTGTGAAGATACTTCTCGCACGTTTGGTAGAAAATGACTGGCGTTCGTCAGAGCAGCGTGGCGTGGGCCGGCGGGCTCGAGCGCTCCTTGGCCACACGGCGCGGGTATAGAGTCGGGGGAAAGATATGTACATACAGCCAACGCCAATTCCGATGCTATTGTACAACTTGTCCCCCAGAAATGCGCCCAAGATGTGTACTTGTGCTATGCAAGGCGGTGCTCAAGCCCTCTTCTCAACGATTTCCTGCTGGACGCGGGTGTAGCGCGGCAAGATAACGGGCTGTCTGCGGGCGCGGGCGAAGGCTTCGGCGACCTGGCGCTCGCTGTCGGTGCGGATTGTGGTGCCAATGGACATGAAGAAGCTGCGGCCGGTCAGTAGTGGGACTCTGTGCAGGATGTCTCTACGCACCCAAAGGTTGCCGCGGAGCCCAGCATGTACTGGCCGAGGGTTCGCAGCATGCCATTGGGGCCAGGGCCAAATCTAATGATGTTGGTTGCTCCTGCGCAGCGGGTCAGAGGGAGCTTTGCAGAGGCGTCTGGTCACGTAGGCGGCGCACCGAAAATGAAGCCGATGATGAGGCCGACAGCTGCGGCAGGACCTGTGAGCGCACGCTCTACGGAGGAGGAGGGAGGAACGGGGCTACATACAGCCGCCCATCATGGCGCCCATCTTGACTGCTAACGGTCAGTAGAGAGCGGGGCGAGGCGCGCGCGGGCAACGCACGCTTGTCGAAGGTCGACGGGCCGGACATGCCGCCACCGACGGGAACAGGCATGGCGACGGAGAGACGGGGGGGACGAGCTGGCGCGGGCGACGGTGGGCGAGGCCGGAGAGGCGGCGAGGAGGGCAGCGCAGGGCAGCGGCGGCGGCGAGAGCCTGAGTCGGAGAGCTTGAGTCGGAGAGCTTGGTGGTGGAGGCAGCGCAAATGGAGCTCACACCATTTGCCGCCACGCACCGCCCGCGCTCCAGGTCGCCCGTCTCGGCTGTTGCCGCCTGCGACCAGCACCGGCGCCGGCTCGCCTCAGGCAGCAACGCCCGGCAGCACGTGACCAGAGCAGCGCATGCCGCGCGCCCAGGGTGGCGGCGCGCGGAATGCAGGCTGCGCGAGGCACGCCGGGGCGAGCGCAGAGCGTCCACGTAGCAGGCCCGCGGGCTCTGGCACGCAGGCGCCGGCGCGCCGCAGCGTCCTGTTTGGGGCTCACGCGGGCGGGCGGGCTGCGATTTGCTGCGATCTGCGGCGCTGTTGCAGTGCATTGCGCGCTGCTGCTTAGCGAGCGCCTCCGCCAGGCGAGACAGACAAGGAGCCGGGAGTCGACACCTCACTTTCTCTCTCAAGCCGTCGTCCTAGGGCCCCCGTATCACCGTCGCTCTCACGGCCGAGTCGCCCACGCTGCCGTCCTGCGCCTGCGCCCACCCGCCCGCCGTCCGCCGCCCGCCGCCGTGCTGCTCGCTGTTGCCGCAGCAGCCCTCCAAGCCAAGCGCCGCCCTGAAAACGGCCTGGCGTCGCACGTTGCCTGCTCACGGGCCAGCACACGACAGACCTCACCTCGCGACTCGACCCCAAGCCTCACAGAGCCGCCTCGCCCGAGCCTGTCCTGTTCATGAGCCCCCGTCTGCACGCCCGCCCCACCCC
>RHKD01000891.1:0-14407 GCA_009830905.1 Neofusicoccum cordaticola | reverse complement strand
ATCACGAGCATCCTCAAGCCCACTGTCCCCTCCCCTCCGTCCGTCCCCCAACCCCACCCCCATCCAACTCCACCGCCGCTACTGGACCCCCACCCATCTCCACCAGCGGCGCATTCCTCCCCTGGCTCTGGAGCTCGGCTCCGACCTGGTGCCCATGGCCCGGCAGCTCCTTGACCTCGTGCTCCGGGAGCTCGTGGCGCGCGTCCCCGCCCGGCAGCTCTTCGGGGTCGGACGCGGCGGTGGCGGCTTCGGCGGCGGAGTTGGGGGAGGCGAGGAGTGCGGCGTTGCGGTTGCGGCGGTTGCGGCGGCGACGGCGGAAGAGGAAGAGGAAGAAGAGGGCGAGGAGGAGGGTGAGGCCAGCGATGCTGCCGACGACGCCGCCGACGATGGCGGGGGTGTGGTTGGTGGCGGTGGAGGAGGGGGAAGAGAAAGAGGAGGAGTTTGTGGTGGTTGTTTCTGTTTGAGGGGGATTAATTTTGAAGGGTTTGGAAATGGTCGGCTGGGAGCGCCGGAGATGCGGAAGGACTCACCATTTGCGAACAACGCCTTCACCGTATCGCTGCTCCACGAAGGCTCAGAACTACCGTTCACCGCGTCAGCTTCAACGATCTGGCCCTCAAGACAGCACAGCTCACCCAGACTGGTACCACGCCTTGACGACCTGCGGCACCTCGTAGGCCGTGGCATTAGCATCGTACCCGTCGCTCCAACTCATCGCCGTCATGTCAAACACCCCCAACCCCTGCTTCCACACGTCCGCAGTCTTCCACCTGTCTGCTATCTCTACCGTGTTGTCGCTCCCGCCGATGCTCAGGAACTGCCTGGCCGCGCCGCCCACCACATTGCACGTGTGACCCAGCCGCCTTGCCGGCGCATTCGGGCCCCTGAACCACCTGAACGCCGGCAGCGACAGCACGTACGTGTCGTTAAACGTCTCGCCCGCGGCGGCGTTCCAGCCGCCGTGCAGGAACAGCTCGTACGACCCGGTCGCGCCCGCGGCCGCCACGTCCTGGGCGCCGACGAGGCAGAAGCCGTCGCGGTGGCTGGGCACGTCGCCGGTAGCGACCTGTGAGTGCCACGCCCGGCGTGCCGGGTCGAAGACGGCGACGGTGTCGAGGTCGAGATGGCCGACCCGGTTGCTCAGCGCGGTCTGGCTGCCGCTCTCGCCGCCCACGAAGACGAGCAGGCGGCCGCCGTTGTCGGCGTTGAACGGCACGCTCGCCGCCTTGCCCCACATCTCCGTGCCGTGCGGCGTGAAGCCGCCGGCCGGCGAGGAGTCGTTGGTCCAGGCGCCGCTGGTGAAGTTGTACGCCACGATGCCTGGCACCGGGATCTCGTCGGCCGCGTCGACGGCTGGGTCGGTCGCCGAGCTGTGGAAGCCGCCGGCGCAGTAGGCCGCGTCGCCCTGCACCGCGGCGTACCCACCCGCCGGCCGCGTCAGCGTGTTGAAGGTCGCCAGGTCGGCCTGCCCGACCTTAGCCCACGCCCCGCTGCCGCCGCCGTCGGCCGCGAACTTCCAGAGCCCCAGGTTCGGCACCATGCGGTCGGGCGCCGCCATGCCGGACCACAGGTAGAAGGAGGCCGAGGCGGCGTCGGGCCAGAGGTTCGGGAAGAGGAGGACGGGTGTGTCGCCGCGGTCAATGGCGGTCAGCTGGACGGTGGCGTTGGTCCAGGAGCGGCGCAGGTCTATGGAGAGCGTGACGTTGTTGACGCGCGGGATGATGGTGTCGAGCGCGCCGCTGATGTTCTGGGACAGCAGGCCGCCGTCGATGTAGACGAAGTCTCCTAGGACGACGGAGCCATGGCGATCCCGGCGGATGAAGTCGCTGACGGATGGCACTTCCTTCTGAGCTTGAACGACTGTGATGATCTGCAACAAGACGGCAGCGAGCAAGCTCAAGGTTGGCTTCTCGCAGCGCAGTGCAGAGAGCATTGCGAAAGCTTGCTAGTCCGGAAGGAAACAAAACAGGACATAGACTTCAGGAGAAAGAGAGAAATGGAAGAAGAGCTTAGGCTGAAAAAGAAGGCCATGAGAGGGAATGCCATCAGGCTCAAGCAGATAGCCCCCAAAGTTGACGACGGCGGAGCCGCTGGCAGACTGGGGCCCTACATCTACTGTACGCCCCCGGGTTTCGCTTAGCGCGTGCATGCGGCAAGGGCAGAAGTTTGGGGTAACAGACTCGTTGGCGGTGCATGCAGCTGCGTGAGAGAGGGCTCGCACAAGGCGCAACCAGCCTCACATGGCCTCCCCGATCGTCCTCAGGCTACACGGTGCTTCAGCCTCTGGGCGGCTCTGGAGCACCCCCCAGAGGAGCAGAGTTGGGAGTTACCAGGGGATGTTTGCAGCGTGCAGGAGCGGCAGGAAGCGCAGTGGCAGCCGAGGAGGATCGAGTGTTGACGCTGGCGGTGGAAGGGCACGCGGTGAGTTCCACAACAGCGATGATGACAATGTGCAGCCTCTTCGGGACAGGTGGTGGGGTAGCACGGGCCTCTGCGCACCTCGGAATAAGCTTCCATTGGCCATGCTGCTATGCAGGGCGCCCAAGACGGCCTAGCTCGACCGATCCCGCAACTTCGAACGTCGCAGAAACTCGAGGGAAATCGGGGACCACGTCACGAAAAGTCGTGGCCGACATCAGCACCCACTCCCCCGCGTCGCCAACGCGCCTTGGAATGGCTATTAAAGCTTGCTGCGCAGGTGTAGTTGACTCGAGAACTCGGTTGGGACCTTTTCTGATTCTGTCCGTCGCATATCTGTCTCAAACGCGGCCTCTCCCTGAGCGCCTGTATAGCTCGACCACCCCTCGGGCCCTGAATCTATCCTTATGCCTTCCCCTTCTTTATCCAAATACTGCACAATGCGTCCCCTTTCAAGCCATGCGTAACATTCAAAACGTGAGGTATCTCAAAACGACATAAAAAGCACATCTCCACCCCCTCCCTCGGCCTCCTCACAGCGCCTTGATCAGCTCGCTCGCCCTCTCCGCCGCCACCATGATGCCGAACTGCGGGTTCACCGTCAGCGGGGCGACGATGCTGCCGTCGACGACGTGCACGTTCTCGGTGCCGACGACCTGGGCGTTGGCGTCGACGCAGGCGCCGATGCGGCACGAGCTGCTCCAGTGGTTGACCATGCCGCGGGCGTACGCGCTGGCGGTGGTGATGTACGTCTTGATCTCGTCCTTTGTGGCGTTGCGGGCGATGTTCAGCGGCTCGAGGCCGGCCGCGGGCAGCCTGTCGAAGATGTCGCGGATGAAGCGCGCGATGTCGTCGGCGTCGCGGCCGGCCGCGTCCGAGTAGTAGACGTCGTCGGACGGGCCGGCCACGAGCTTGTCGTCCAGCACCACCCGCCCCGCCGACAGCAGCCCCGACGTGCCGTAGATGTTGAGCGTGATGGTGTTGGCGTCGGTGAAGTCAGAGTAGCCGGCGCTGTCGATGGTGCCCTGCACGCCCGTCGGCAGGCTGCCGTCGGTGTGGTTGATGTACGTCCAGAAGACCGAGGTCTGCGACGCGAACGAGTACGGCCCCGAGCGGTGGTTGAGGAACATCTGCTTGTCCGACTCGGGCGGCGACGCGTAGCTGTAGGTGTAGGAGCTGACGGCCGTGCTCTCGAGCTCGATGAAGGTGTTGGGGTTGTCGAACAGGCCGGCGCCGACGGCCGTGTTGTTGATCCACGCGGACGGCGCCGCGTTGTCGCCCAGCTTGCCGCCGGTCGAGAGGCGGGCGAGCGTGGCGGGCTCGCCGATGGCCGAGTACATCAGGATCTGCGGGCTCTGCACGGCGCCGGCGCTGAGCACGACGCGGCCGCTGCTGGAGAGCTTGATGGTGGCCTCGGCGCCGTCGACGGTGGCAACAACGCCCGTGGCCTTGCCGCCGGTGCGGGCGATGCGCTGCACGCGGACGCCGCTCTGGAGCTGGAAGTTGGAGCGGCTCAGCGCAGTCTGGAGGTAGGTGGTGACGGGACCACCACGCTGGCCGTTGGCGTAGTCGTACGACGGGCGGCCGAAGACCTGGTACTTCTGGTCGGCCTCGTCGTTGATGACGACGTCCGAGTAGCCAGCACCCTCGACAAGCCACTGCTTGGCGGCTTCGTAGCCGCTCTGCAGGTAGTACTTGCCGTCCATCGAGTAGTTCTCGACCGACGGCTGTCTCTCGTACAGCCTCTGCGTGGCGGCCACCACATCCGCGTTCTTCCAGCCGTCGGGGTGGAAGTTGTCCCAGTCAGACGCCGGGGGCTGGAAGTACAGGCCGGCGTTGATGGCAGAGGAGCCGCCAATCGTGCATCCTCCAAAGGCATTGACCCGGCTGCCGCAGGTCAGGTTCCCCTGGTCTGCGAAAACACTCTTGTCTGTCTGGGATCAGCACGACTCCGCTCCTGGAGCGCGTTGGCATGGTTACTCACAAAGACCCGGCACGTCAACTCGGCTCAGGTTGGTCCCGCTCAACCACTCCGGCCGGTCCGTGCCGCCGACAATTCCGTACGACTTGCCTCCATCCTCAAGCAGCAATGTCCTCTTGCCGGCCTCGCTCAACCGATCAGCCACGATGATTCCAGCAGGCCCGGCACCGACAACAATGGCATCCCACTCCTGCTTGGTCCAGTCGGCAGCCGAGAGCGAGACGTCGGCCAAGGGGGCGGCGACGGCGACGGAGGAGAGGAAGCCGAGAATCACGGCCGTAGTATGCGACCTCATCTTGGCGGTAAAACTGGCAGCACAACGAATGACTTTGGAAAAGAAATTAGAGTAATGAGATTAAAAAGCCCAGGTTGAGGGCCAAGACGTGGGGTCTGAAACGGTTTCCTGGCAGCGGGCGGCGTTCATATACAAGAGCATGGCGTCCTCATTTCGACCGGCATGTGCAGCCGTCCAAGCAGCACCGCGAACACGGGTTCCACCCGGTACGAAGAGCCAGAGAGTCTGTGTTCTGCTCTAAGCTGCTGATCCAATGTGGTGTAGCATCGTATTCGGCGGAGGAGCGCCAAGCCGAGCGGCCATGCTGGTGCTCACGGACGCCCGGCGATCTATTCATGACCGGCGGGCTGCCTTAAGCTTTGCGCCAGCCGGCTTAGCCACCGCTGCCATTGGCAGGGCCGAGAGTGCTGGACGAGCGGCGCGAGCGTCGGGCCGTGGCGATGGATGGCCAGAGTGTGACACGGTGATGTCAATCACGAGCGGCTAAGGCTGAGGGCACGAGCGGGCGTCACCGTCGCCCTCAAGCGGCTGCCGTGCGCTGCTGCTCCCTGAGTTCAGCACGTAGTACATCCGCAGTGCCCGCGGTATTTTTTAGTGCTTTCCCGCCTGCGAAACGCTCGCTGGCCGTCCAGCTCCGAGCGTTCCCGTGCGGAAACGGAAAGAGCAGCTCAACCGGGCCGAGGGGCCAATACGGTGACCCGGACCGCCTGCCGACCCCTATCGAAGCCCCTTGGCTGGGCAGAGCAGAGCGGCGCAGAGCGGCGCTGTTCGCGCACGTCCACAGCCCTAGGGATCCAATAAGCTTTCCCGCCCTGCCAGCCTGCCCTGCGCCCCGTTCATCAGTGTCGGTCATTCTTCAGCCCTGAGGCTGGGCTGCTTGCGCTGCGGCCCCCGCTTTGCGAAGGGAAATTGCGTGCGTCGTGCATGCGTGCCTCGTCCATCTGCTTTTTTTTCATTTTCCCACACTTCTCTGCAGAAACGACAAAACCCTGCCGGCGCGATCCATGCTCGCATGCAGCAGGGGTTCTTTTTCCTCTTCTCTCTTGCCGGCTTCGCTGCTGCTCAACCACATGGTGTATTCCCTTCCGCTTCTCTTGCATTGTCGCATGCACCCCGCTCCTCCCTTTGCCCGCAACCTCTACGGCCGTCGCTTGCGAGCGCGCGAGACACACCGCATCCGAGCACGTCTCAGCCTGCGGCTACCGGCGCCCCGTTTCGCACCCACGGCGGGCGCATTGAAGAAGTCCTGCTCTCCGCCTCTCCCGCCTCGTCCGTCCGCACGGCAGGGCTGAGCGGGCGGCCAAGGGGTGAACCGCTTAGCGCGGGTGGAGAAAGTCCGTTGGGCAGTGCTGAGTTACCGCCGATATCGTCTTCTGCATGCAACCCATCAGCCGCATCATGATTCCCAAAGCTTTTCCTTTTGCCGCGTCATTTGAGGTGTTTTCCGTTTTCCGTTTTCTACTGCTTTTCCTCCTCTCTTCGTCGCAGTGCAGATTATATCCACTTTCGGAAACGAGACAGTTGGGATCCTCCGCTTGTTTGATATCCGAACCGCTTGACTTTGAACAGAGAAGCACAGTTGGCCTCTGCCCACGCCCGCAACTAACCCGAGACTCAAGAGACGCTCTCAAAAAAGAATTACGTGTACCAGGACCTCGTTACCATGATGCTATACCCGCTGACTCTATGTATGATATGCTAGGACGACGAAGCGCAGGTATCAGAAGGGGAAAAAAAAAGCAAGAACGCGTAGGAAAAGAGTAAAAAGAACAGCAAGAAGAGAGGATACACACTCAGGCCTAGGAATTCGCCACTCCACCACCACCAGCCAGCCGACCAGCCGACACCTCAGCTCACGCCCGGCCCTGGCTTCTGCCCGTACACCATGTAGAGCGTGTAGTACGCGTGCACCTTGGGATTGCGGACGGCCTTGCGGGCGGCGGCGACGAAGACCTCGGCCTCCTCCTTGCTCCAGCCCAGGCCCTTGGTCAGCGGGCCGTTGACGGCCATGTTGAAGGCGTCGATGACGGCGGCCTGCATGTACAGGCCGGCGGTGCGCAGCAGCGGGTTCTTTGCCCAGGCGCCCAGGGGCACCTTGATGGTCTGCTCGGTGACGTTGACGAAGCCGGCGTCGCGCAGCTTGCCGGCGACGCGCTGGGCGACGTGGAAGTCGTTGCCGAAGTTCTGGAGGCCCTGGCGCACCGCGGCCATGTAGAGGGCGTAGGGCCAGTCGGGCGGCATCGAGCCGTCGTCGCTCTGCGGGAAGAAGTCGAGCTCCTGCAGCTCGACGTACGCGCCGGGCTTGAGCCAGTCGAGCGCGCTGCCCAGCACGCGCGGCCAGTCGCGGATCGCCGGCGCCATGGCTCGCACGTGGATGAGGTCGAAGGGCGCGCCGTAGACCCACTCGCTCTCGATGTCGTCGACCAGGAACCGCACTGCACGTCGCGCAAGGGAACGCCCCCGCCCTCAGTCAGCCAAGCGTCGCTTTTTCCCTCTCGTCTCCGCCCCCCTCCCTGGGCGCCGGCGGGAGCACAACCACCACAGCTAACCCCAGGGGCGCGTTCTCTTACCGTTCGGCGGCACGAAGTTCGGCTGGATGGGACTCAGGTCCACGCCGATGACCTCTGCGCTCGGGTACATGTCGCCCATGTCGACGCACCAGATGCCGGTCCCGGTGCCCAGGTCCAGGATGCGGCCCGGGTGCGCGCCGATGGGCGCGAAGTGCAGCTTGTCGCCGCACACGGCCACCGTCATGGCGTGCTTCATGTCCTCGCGGTCCTGCTCCTGCTCGTCGTTCGGGAACACGTACCGCCCCTCGCAGTACTTGTGGTAGCGCCGCCCGTTCTCGAAGTTGTAGTCGCGCACCGACGACGACACCGACGTCGTCTCCGACCCGTTGCCGTCGTCCGACGAGTATCCCGACTCCGCCTCCGACGCCAGGTCGTCGTCGTCCTGCGCCGCCTCGATCTGCGTGCGCGCCTGCTCTGCCGCCGCCGCCACCTCCTCCGCCGTGGCCTGCGCCGCCCCGCCCGGCGACGACAGGTTCGAGCGCGGCGATGAGGCGACCATTGCTGCGCGGCTTCCCGGCTGCTCGGTGTTCCTTGGCTTTCGTGCGCGCGCCGGCGGGTGCCTCGGGTCGCGCTCGTCTTGTGGAACCAGAAGGGGCTGGGGGGTTGGGCCACGGAAAAAAAAAGTGAGCAAACGGGGGCGCGGCGCGCGCGCGCGTCTGTCCTGGCCGCTGGTTAGGGTGCGTGCGTGCGTGTTTGCGCGGATCGAGGCAAGGCAGGGCTCCTCGGGACTTGCGGCGGTGGAGGCGAGGCAGGCGCTCGGTTTCGGCTTGGTCCTGCAAGATCAGATGCGGGTGGCCGTTGGGTTGATGTTATAAGCGGCGCCGGCAGCCCGGGGTGGAGCAGCAGCTGCGGCGCGGCGGTCGCGCGCGCTGCTGCAGTGTTTTATTTTTTATTTTCCCCCCCTCTGCCGGGTGCGCGAGGTGAGCGGGTGCTGCAGCTGGCGGGCTGCTGCGGCGCGGCACACGAAAACTGCCGCAATGGCGAGAGGAGGTTCGCGTGTCGAAAAAGCATGTGCAGCGGCGTCGCGGCGGAGGAGCTGGACTCGTCGCCTTGCCCAGCTGCCGAGCGCTGCTCCCCCCCTTGCACGCAGCGGGCCGCGCCTCTCTGGGCAGCTCTGCCGATGCCCCGCCAGAAAATCAGGTGCCCCAAGCGACCGCCCCCAGCTGCAACCACTCACTCGCCACCGCTGTGGGACCCGGCCTCGTGTTTGTAGCTAACCAGCGCAGCCCGTTCGAGATCCTGGGACCGCGGCATTCAAACAGACCATCCGGCCGTGGCATTCGTATCTAGCGCTACGTCTCCTCATCAAAACATACATGCAATACATGGCCAATAACAATGCGTGGAACACATGAAGAAAAGAGACGCGCCCCTCATTACCTGCCCACCGCCTCCCCTGCCCTTCCTCAGCTCATCGCTCCTGGTCTCCCACGTTTTGCTGATCTCTCCGGATCTCCGGCCGACCCAGCTTCCGGCAGCCACCATGCAAACGCATCCCATCTGATCTGAACCCCCCGCCTTGGCATTGATGCCAATCGCTTGTGCAGCCTTGCCAGCCCACCTCATTCGCTCGCTCGCGGCCATGCTATTCCCGGACGTCCTGCATGGACTGCCGAGGCGACGCCCTGTGGGGCTGCGCAAATGCCGCCCTGCTCGGACTTTGGATCTCGCTCGACGCAACGGTCGACAGATCCGCTCTCGGCCCAAGCCCGTAGCCCTTCTCCACATCGCCGACTTCCGCCCGCGAACCCGCCACCGCGGCGCGAGCGTCAGGGAGGTAGAACCCGTGGTCGCCCAGCTGCGGCGTGCGCTCGCCGTCCTGCGTTGGCGGCCGAGGCGCGCTGTTGTAGTTGTTCATGTTCAGCGCCGTCAGGATCTTGGCCGTCATCTCGCGCTGCTTCTCGCGGACCTCGTGGTGGGGGTTCTTGGTCGGGTCGTTGGTGTCGTCGCCGTCCTGCCCCGGGTTGGCCATCTCGTACTCGAGGATCTTGATGAACTTGTAGAATCCGATTGCGAACAGGCACCCGATCGCCGGCCCGAGCCAGTAGATCCAGTGCGTGCTGTCGTACGTGTTGGTCACTATGCAGGGTCCCAGGCTGCGAGCCGGATTGAGGGAGCCACCGGTGTAGTAAACCCCACAGAGTTCAGCGACGAAGAGGGCAAGACCGATTCCAACAGGAGCGATGAATGTGGCTTTGTGCTTCTCCTTTGCCAACATGAGGATGCTGCAGTCCAGTTAGTATACGCTTGCTAATATTAATAAAATTTTGCCTACGTGAACACAAGCTCAGCCGTCATAAAAGCCTCGATGAAGAGACCCTGCGCGATTGAGGTTCCATCACTGAGTGTGGTGCGGACATTCAGAGGAGTCGGGAATATGGCCAAGACAAGCGCCGATGCAGTGATACTGCCGGCGATCTGAGCAAAGAACAGGATTACAGAGCGCCATTTGCCGATGGCACCAGTGGCCAACAGGGCCAAAGTTACCTAAGTCAAAGAGTAATCAGCATGGTGCACATTGAACCAGTCAAGTATCGACTTACAGCTGGATTGAAGAGACCACCAGAGATACGGAAGAAGACCCAAACATTGACCATCAGGGAGAAGCCGAAACAGATTGAGATATAAAGCATGACAGCGGGGTCGAAACCTGTCGTCGCATTGGTGGTGGTTGCCTCAGAAGGCGTTGCGCTTTTCGCATTGGCGACCTGGGTGCCTGCAAAAGCGAAGAATAGGAACATGGTCGTTCCTACCCACTCACCGAGAGCGGCTGTATCGTATTAGTAAATGCGGCGCCGAAAATGAGGGGTCAGCACATACCGACGAAGTGATTCTTGACATCACTGTTCATCCACATCGTCCAAGGGAGCCTCAATGCCAGCAGCTCACTGTCGCGATCCTTCTGGCGAGGCTTATCACCATAAGCCGGAGGCGAGTAGTACCTGCTCGCGGCTATATCCGCCATATCCCCGTAGTTGTATGCGGTGTTATAGGTGCTCCTCCAGGAGTTTCTGTGGTGAAATGAAGGCCTGTCATCATTCGCGATGCTCTCTGCCTTTGCCTTCTTGGCCTGTTCCTTGAGGTCGTAAAAGGATAAAGGCCGTCCCTTCTGGTTGACGAACGATGAGAGGTTGGGCTCCGAGGGGTCCACAAAGGGGCTTCCTTGCATCGAAGACCGCCAGGTGTCTCTACTCGCTTCTCCGTGATGGGAAGACGCGAATGCAGAGTTCGACCTGGCTCTTCCGGCCACTTCGCCTTCAAAGCTGACCTGTGGCCCGGCTCTTTCGAAGGCAGACGAAGCAGCTTGGTCCCTGTCTGCATTATTGCCGGGGTAGTCTGAGTAGGCGAAGTCCTGCATGCTTGCTGGTCGAGCGGCAGAGCGCTGCTTGTTGCCAAGAAGAGGAGCCTTGTCTTGAGATATTCTCGCGGGGAATGGGTCTCTCTCCTGATCGAAAGAGGTCTGGAAGTATGCGCGAGTCTGCGAGTTGGGGGTGGGTGCTTTTGGTTGTTGGTTGGAAGGAGAAGGAGTGCCGAAGGCCGGCCGATCGAATGCAAGTCCGGCAGGGGAGGGAGTGCCAGCAGGTGTAGCCGGGTGGGAGTTCAAAGCTTCAAAGCGAGCTTTTGCAGAGCGAACAGGTTCAAAACCAGTGCCGTCTCTGGTTGAGGGGACCATGGCGAAAGAGCGGTGGAGGGTTTATGTAGGACCGGTCCTCTGCTCGCAGGTTAGCCCGTTTGGCCGTGTGACTGACACTCACACGATCGGTCTGGTTGGCCTGTGGGAATATCAAGTGGCGGGCAGTATGACGCGAGTGCAGGATGAACGAGAGCTTGTGTTTCAGTGATTTTCTGCATTCCTCGACCTTCGAGTTATGTGAAGATTTATAGCTTCATAGACAGCCATCGACTTTAGTGACAACTAGCCTCCGTCGAAGCCAACCATCACAATCGCTACAGCAACTCGCCTTCCCGAGACATGTACCTCGCGTACGAGTGATCGACAAATTGAGGAGGCTGTTGTTCAGTTGTTACCACAGCAAACGGAGCGTGTCCGGTGAGATAGAGCATGGAGACCCTCGACAGCAATGAGCTGAGACATGGCATTGAAAGAGTGAACGCACGGGGGCCGGAATAGTTGCCCTGCATGACTATTGGGCAGATACGGGGCCAAATGGTCTGAATTGGCAAGCGTATGCCTGATGCGGCAGAGCTGCGGTGCAGGCTTGAATGACGCTCGGGGCGTTTCAGGGCTTGGACGGTACGTCATTTGCGCGCCAGCAACGGGAGCCAGAAAAATGGAAGCCGGCAGACCCAAGTCAAAAATAACGAGGCTGAAAGAGGCCGAGGAGCATACGCGGTGCAGAGTCCAGGAAGGCTTGTCGTCAGACCCTGGGCCGGTGGAGGCTGGCGGCCACAAGCCGGGGACTGCCGACTTCCAGAATGGGGCGTCCGGCTGTTCCTCAGCTGTTCTTCTCGTTCGGCCCGAGAACCACACCGGCCGCCGCGAGGTGCTGGAGGCACTCTGCAGGGCTAATGCACGAAACTCGCTGGTGTGCGACAGATTCCGGGTAACGCCAGACGTCGTTGTGCATAGCATTGATTGTCGCGACACCTGCAGGCCATGATATCATCGCTCACGGCAACGCAGCTCCAAGGACCCTGTACAGCAGCGCGAGATGCAGACGCAGGCGCCCTGCGGTCCAATCAACCAGCACGCCTCACCTTTCTGAGACGGGAGGGTGCTCGTATGTTGGGCATCTGCTTTTTCGCTTGGCAGGAGGAACAGTCGGGCAACCGGCCAATGCTATGCCGCAAACCGCAGTCGGCCCATCTCCAAGAACGATCGCCTCTGGGATGCGGAGATCGCAAAACACGGCGGCAGTGGTGATAGAGGCCCGACGTGGGGATCTGAGTCGCGCGTTGCGGGGAGTGCTGCGTTGTCACTGTTGATGGTTGTTTGGGCCGAGTCGTTGACGCAGCGACACGACACACGCCGCCCGAGACGCGCGGGATTCTCTCGCGGTTCGCTTGCTTACGTGGTCCGGCCACGTGACCCGGGCGGCCCCGGCTGCCTCCGGCATCGCGTGCACGCTTCATCACTCCATCCACCAGCACCAGCGCCGAGGAGCACGCTGTTCTCACCTGTGCACGCCGGGCCAGCCCACTGGCGAGGACCTCCAGGAGGCGGCCGGGCCTCGCTTACTTGCACGTGGCGATGTTTCCATCCCCTGCGCCCCACACAATCTCCGGCCGCGTTTCAATCGCGGACGTCTGTACGTAAAACTGCCATTGGCCTCTTCACTTTCGCCGCTTTCCGCAGTGCATTAGCCTGCGGACTTTTGCCGTCAACGCCAGGAAGACCCGGTTTCGCCACTGTATGATTGTCCCGGACGGCCTGCGGCCAAGGGCGCTGCTGTACTTATTCCGCGACGCCATCCGCCCTTCAACGCGGTTGATTGAGTAGACTTGATGCCCGTTCCGGCAGCCCCACCCGCCGCCGTGAGCCACAGCGGAAGGAACGAGACTCCGCTGAGGACGGCGAAGCACCCTAATGGCTATAGCCAGTGCCAAAGCGGCAACCCCCGAGCACGCTGCTGCATGCACTCCGCTTACCAACCGCCGACCGGATCGGAGAGCGGTGCGGACGGCGGAGGACTTCACCCGCTAATTGAGAGCTGCTCGGTCCGCTCTCAGGAGGAATTCATATTAAAACCCGCTGGTTCGTGCAAAATGTAGGTGGAAGGCTAAGCAGCCGCTGTTTTTGCCAAGCTCTTTATCAAAATGTTCTCCTCCAAGCCCATCTCTCTCCTGCTTGCCCTCGTTTCCTCTGCCACGGCATCTCCTCTGCTTACCGCAAGAAACGCCAGCACACGCCAAGTCTACCAATTTGAGCAAGGCACGTGGGTCGAAAACCTCGCTGTGCGCCAAAATGGCAATCTCCTTGTCGACTTGGTCGACAGGCCTGAGATTTACGAGATAAACCCCTCCTCCAACGAATCCTGTCCCAAACTGGTCCACAGGTTCCCTGGTATCACGAGTGTCTTTGGCATTTCGGAAGTTTCCACGGATGTCTTCACCGTCGTTGGCGGCAACTTCTCTCTCGCGACCTTTTCTGTTGACGCTGAGTCGTTTGGCGTCTGGCAAGTCGACCTCACTGGATCTGAGGCTGCAGTCTCCCAAATTGCAGCCATGCCCGACGCCGTTTTCCTCAATGGAATGACGACTCTGAACTCCCAATCGGTGCTGGTCTCCGATTCCACTTCGGGCGTCGTCTACCGCGTGGACATCCAAACCGGAGAGTACACTATTGTGCTCGACGACGAAACAATGAAGCCTCCGGCAGACGCAACGCTTCAGATCGGCGTCAACGGCATCAGGCTCTTCAACGGTTATCTCTACTACCTCAACTTGTTTGCGAAGCTCTACTGCCGCGTACCCATCGATTCGACCTCTGGAAAAGCCGTCGGTCCCTACGAAATCATCGCCGAAAACATTTACGCCGACGACTTCGCCATCACACAACAGGGTGTTGCCTACGCTGCCGACGGTTTCGAGAACCAAATCCTCAAGGTCACATTGGACGGCCAGGTTGAGAGCATTGCAGGCAACCTCAACTCGACCACCGTTGCAGGCGCTACTTCTGCGCAGTTTGGAAAGGACGGTGTGTTGTATGTTACCACCGGCGGAGCGCTGGCTGCTCCTGTCAACGGCACGTACACCGAGGGTGGAAAGATTGTGGCGCTGAGGGTGTAGAGCTGTCCCATCCAATGTTACCACAGTCCAAAGTTCAAAGAAAACAGTGCCCCCGTTACCAAAGTGCCCACGAACGCCCGTCCAATTGCATACTACGTGCTCAAAGCTCAAAGAACCAACCCATACTCCTTTTCGACCAGGGGCGACCCCGGGTCAGCTGCTGGCACTGGTCATGCATCATCCCCAGCGTCACGCCATCCTCGCACTCCACATACGCCTTGACCGACTGAAACATGTTCGTCCCGTAAATCGTAATCTCGACCCTCCGCGGCGGCGGCTGCGCAACCAGCATCCTCCTCCACGACGGCTCACCGGCGCCTCCTCCCACCCCCGCGCCGTGCTCCCCCCGCCGCCACCCCTCCCTCTCCCACTCCGCCCGCAGGTTCTCCAGCC
>RHKD01000890.1:0-12415 GCA_009830905.1 Neofusicoccum cordaticola | reverse complement strand
GGGGGGGGGGTCAAGGAGCCCTAGTTTTAGCTATACTATACCCAATTGGGAAGCCAAAACTCAAAACTCAACACCTTGCCAAGTATCGCGAACCAAGCAGACCAAGCGGCTTGCCAAGCGGCTTGAACAAGCCAAGCCGTCAATCAGCTTGATCAAGCAAACCCTGATAATCAGCGCGGTCATCATCAACCTCGTCCCGGAATTCGGCGAGTCGATCCTCGACTTGAGCAAGACGCCGCTTCTCCAAGTCGTGCATGTTGCGGCTCACAGCGGTCTTCGCCTCCGCAGCGGCGTGCTCGCGCTCCGCCGCACGCTGCGCTCGCACCTCGTCGGCGACAAGCCCGCGCAGCCGCTCCGATCTGCTCTCCAGCACGCGATTGCAGAAAGTGTCATCGGAGAGGAGCTCCTTTGCAATCTCACCGCGTAGCGCGCCTTTCTCACGCATCAACATGTCTGCAACAAGCTGCCGTGTATGACCATCATCCCCGCCACGTCGCCGCCAGTGCCAGCTCATCGTACGAAGGCGGTGCAGCCGTATTTTCGCCGCTGGCTGGCTCGGTGAGGGTGGGCGGCAGAATGACGGCGCCGCGGCCTTGATACATGGACGGAGAAGAGCGCATCGGGACGGTCGAGGAGCAGCGGCCGGCCGGGACGCGGGCACCGCCACGCGACGGCGGCGGGTGCGTCAGGCAGCATCAGACGGAGGGCATCCGGCATTGTCCTAAGCAGCAGTCAGTCGAGCGACACGGACGGCTCCAAATCAGAATGCAAAAGCTGAAGCCCCTCTTACCGACGCGAGAGGATTCCACCCACCCAGGCTTTGGGGCGTGTGCAGAGCAGCCTTGACTCTGCCCGTCTCCGCACGTTGGACCCCACACCCACCCCGCAGGCGGTCAAGTATCGACGACAGCGACAGAAGACTGCCCCAAAGCAGACCCAAGGGCCTTCCGGCAAAGGCAGCCGACGCGTGCGGGCGACGGGCGTTTGACGGGTAGGAGCTTGAATGCTGGCCTGCCCGCGAGAAACCCGACCGGGGGGGTGGGCGCCGAGTGACGTGCGCGGCGACCTGCGACAGCAGATCCCTTAAGACGGAGCGGGTTGCGGAGCTGTGCGGCACGCAGCGATGCAGCAGCGCGCGCAGGCGATGGACGGTGTTGCGGTGGACGGTGCGGGTGGTGGGCAAGAGGGCGTTGTGGGGAGACGAGAGCAAGGCCGGCGCGGAAAAACGGGTGTCGGCCCGGCGGTGGCGTCTGGGGGTGGCTGCGGCGCGACTCGTGCCGCCTCGCGTCCAGGCACCAGCCGAGTCAGCCACGCGTCGCCCGGCTGACTCGCTTCCTCGGATCGACCTCTGCTTCCCACACGCGCCACCCAGCACCACGGCCGCCCTTCCCACCCCGCGTCCTCGTCGCGTTTCTTGTCTTGTCGCGCTCCTCCCTGCCTCCTCCGACGATTCTCCACAGCTCGAAGTGCACCCGCCCAGCGCCGCGGCGACGACGACGACGACGACGACGACGACCGGTACGCATGACAAGGCCCGTTCCGAGCCTACAATAGTCAGGGCTGCTCTACGAAAGCCCGGTCGGGTGGATGGGGTGGGTTGCGGCCCGGCAGGCTCGCTGCAGGCGGATGCGTGGGACAGGTGTGAATGATGGCAGCCGCTTCAATCGACCACGGCCGACTGCCATCCTTCGCACCTGGCATCCTGTCAACCATCACCACTATATACAGTCCTGTCGACGCGCTCGAGCTTCTGGGTGTGGGTGACCTGCTCCGAGAGCTCTCGCTTGACCACAGCCTGGGTCGGCTCTGAGACAGTGCGGGAGTGAAGGTCAGAGAACGCTGCGGGTGTCGCCGCCCGTGACACGTTTTCAGGAAGCCCGCGACGGCGCTGACCTCGACGGTCAGACGCATGATGGGAGAGATGCCACCACGGCCGAGAAATACTTGACAAGCAATGCTGTGCATGCTGTGCATGCTGTGCATGCTGACAGTATGGACTACATCGGGAAATGCGTTGTTCCTCTCGGCGGCGAGCAGGAACGGCCGGGTTTCTTCCTGTGCTTGCAAGTCCCACCCTGGACCGTGACATGCAGGAGTTTGCGGTCAAAGAAGCTACCTTCAGATATCACTGAGCCGACAGGAGTTTTGGGGCTTGTGAATAAGATGGAGCGTTTGGCCTGGAGCGGCGGAGGTCACTTTTGGATTATTTACGTGCAGGACACATGGATAAGTTGTTGTTCAGGCCGAGAATCAAGAGTCTCAGCATTGGAGGGAGACAGGTATGCAAGTTATCAATCCGATATCCTGAGATGAGCATTAAATCCATAGCCTTTAGCTGGTAGCAAGTGCGTTACGTCACTGCCCCCACCTCGCAGGGCCAGCTCGTGGGGGCCGGGCAGTGGGGCCTCCAGCTGAACCCAGGACCCCGCGCTATTTAAAGAGCAGCATGAAGAAGTGCACATATCATTTTGCTTCCCGCCGCCGAAATGCCTGAAATCGAGCTCTTCCCCGTCTGCTGCACCGCAGAGGTGCCCGCCTCAGTAAGTCCCCTCCCGCGCCGACGAGCCCCTCCGACCACGCAGAAAACCTGACACCGGCCACGCAGACCGTCAACAAGCTCCTCGCCGACGCGCACGCCAGCAGCGAGCGCCTAGCGCCCGGCAGCCCGCGCGTCCTCGCCGTCGCCACCTCCGCCGCCGAAGCCCAAGCCCCCGCCACCGCCACGCTGCCGCCCGTCCAGCAATTCGCCCCGCCCTTCCCCAACCAGACCGCCGAGCACGTCGCTCAGCACGTCGGCGCCGTCGCCTACTTCGTGCTCCTCGACGAGCGCTCCGTGACTGACGACACGGCCGTGCTGGCTGCTCGCCGGCCCGGCGGCGCGGTCGACACCGTGCGCGTTGCGTTCGGCGCCGTGCAGCATCTGCTCGCGAGCCTCGATATGGCGACGATTGGGTTTGCGGAGATTCAGAGCATTGCAGAGGCGAATGGGGGGGTTTATGGAGGTGGTGGTGCGCCCAGGCAGGGTGGCCCGGCGCCGAGGAAGAGGCTGGGGGGTTGAGACGCGTTTGGCGGAGGCACGATGGGGCTCTGGGGTTGCGTGATCATTCGTTCAGCTGCTGGTTGTGGCGATGAAGTGGACTATCTGCTCAAAGAATCGAACAACACGTGATTGAACTCTTCCTTTTACCCATGGCAAGCTGTGATGCAAATACACATCACGGGTGCAGCTTGTCGTTTTCATTGTTTGCACAGAGGACATGCTGAACGCTCACTCAGAGCGTGGAAGAGAGCAATCACGCTGGTCGCCGGGAATCCTTGCCGCAGATCGGCTTACGCAGCCACTCCTTGTGCTTGTTTTAAGAACAAAAGCAACACCAAGTGCATGAAACAACACCACCTTGCTGTAGACTGATGGTGGCTGTGTTTTAAGGTTGGATCTACTCAGCAGGTATTCTCCAAATAGAATCCACACGGCATGGAAGCGCCTCTGTTCGTTCACGAGGAAGATTCGAATTTGTCGCATACAACGTAGTTACATAATTTGCGGCGTTGCTTGTCATCTTCCCCACAAGAATTGGGCTGGTTGGTGGCTGTGTGAACTGCGCTGCCCGGGATGGGTGTTGGAGTGGAGAAAACAGCAGATCACTTCCTATCCTTAAAGCCTCACAAATCCCATTCGGAAAAATCGGCTGATGCATGATGACGGTGGGGTCCGCATCTGGCCACTACGCACCACCACTTCAGCCGCATCCAGGGGCGCGATTATCCTTCAGGCTGCAGCACCTGAATATCACTGCTTGATTCTTGCCCTTCCTTCCCATAGTCGAGCCTTGTGGGATTTGGATGCATTTCGCATGACGTCACTTTTCAGCTGGTGTTGTATTGTCGCAACACCAACAGCAGCTCCATCATGAACAAAGACAAGATCAACACAACGGATGATATGTTCCCCGCTAGTGCTCATCTGCCCATACAGAAACGGGATGGGAAACACCGCCCTGCTCATCACGTTTGCTTGCACCTCCACATCTCTGGGTACGGAGACATTGTACCTCATGATGTTGGTGTTTCAGGACACAGAGATGTTCAGCGGGGGCCACGAGAAAACGGCTCGTGGAATAGGATATATAATTCGGGTAGCCGTCTGGAGAAGAGGGAGCATCTCAAATCACTTCAATCATCAGCACTTCAATCATCAGCACTTCCATCCTCAAGCACTCTCATCCTCAAGCTTATTTTCACCATCAACACCATTCAAAATGCGCTTCGAATCCCTCGCCATCCTCGCCTCCGTTGCTCTCGTGCAGGGCGCAGACTTCGACTGGGACTGCACGAACTCGCTGGCCACCTGCAACAACGCCTGCTACGCAGTGAACCACGGCCTCGCCAGCGGCGTCCTGACCTATGATGCCAACAAGGCCAACCGTGACCCCCGCCGCACGGCTTCGGGCTGCAACAGGACGCCCTGCACAAACACCAACTACAAGCAATGGGGCAACTCGTGCGATGAATACCCCTTCGCCAGCAGCCACGAGGGCGGCGCGGGCGCCATTCTGCGGTGTGTTGATTCCACTGAGAACAGCAGTAAGTCTTCCGAGCGAGGGGTTTCCCAACTCCGCGCGTCGCGCAGAGGCTAAAACGCATCTTTTTTCCAGGTGAGGGCGGCCAGCTCGGAAACTTCTACGGGAAGATCAACGACGGCGACCAGTTCAACGTCTGGGTGAAGAACTACAAGGGCGCGTAAGTATATCCGCACACACCTCCTGCCGCAACCGGCTGACGCATTCACAGCACCTTCTGCGAGCAAACCGGCGCCGCCAACGACGGCAGCGAGTTCCGTCTCGTCAACGGCGCTTTCCAGAACGCCAAGGTCCGCCGTAGTAAGTAGCCCGTCCACAACACCGCTGCCGACATTTTAGCTGACTTGCATTAGACATGGGTTTCATGGACGCTGCGCCCCGCGGCACGCCGAGACAGCTTCGCGAGTTTGAGGACGAGGATGGCGTCAAGCATCTGCTCCTCAACACCAACGCCAACGCCACCATTATCGGCACCAAGGTTTTTGACGGCGAGAAGTGGGCTACGATTTCCAAGGAGGTGTCCAGGGGTTGATTCCTGGGGGCGTGTGCATAAGCCGTACCCGTGGTGTTCAATCTGTGTGCTGGTAGGCTCGGAACTCACGGTGGACTCGGGTGTCCACAGACAAGTAAAGGGTAAATTGAAACAGCAGGAAGAGCTATTGGAAGGAATACTGTTACAAGCAAGGAAAGCTGCAACAGAATGCATGGTTTTTGTAGTCTGCCAAGACAAGATCCAATCACTATTTCAATCACAATGTTTAGAAAATTACCCGTTCGATTGTAATGTCTGGTGACTGAACCTCAATTGGCTTATATGTAGTTCAAGGCTTCATCCACAATTATCACGAAAAGGTATTTAGTAGATTTACAATTTTATCACAGCAGCCAGGGCGGATACTTGATCGGTTCTGAAGGAGAAATAAAAACAGGGTAAAAGTTCAATTCGAGAAGCACTGGACAAAATGAAGTATTAAAATGAAGAATATCTATTAAAATTATATATCTATACAAAATGCCTGGTTGATCTAAACAACACTTTGACACGAGGGGCTAATGAGTCTTATTCCGGTCATCCTCGTCCGCGGTCTACCGGAGGGGGCTTGTATAAAGGTGAAGATGTTTGACACGACTTCCAATAAGGCGGCGAACCCAGAGAAATGCACTCTCGCCCACTCCTCGATGGCTTGGAAGTGGCAGTGACGAGGCGGGGAAAGATTGAACTCCTCGCTGCCATGGGAATCGAGTCTCTTTGTCATGTCATCTGTAAGAGCCTCGAACTCAGAGAGCCGACAGGAGATCCGCAACCATTTAATGGTTGATCACAAGGTGAGATTCAATCAAAGACGTGACCAAATTCTGAGTCTTTTTCTTCTACACTACCTAACACTAAACTGTGTCCAAGCTGAGTATCAGGATTTTCTGATGCAGAATCTTCTTTTAGCTTAAGAATTGCAAAAAATAGTGCTAGAAAATCTGGTTGACGTGTCTTACCTATTTTGAACCTATTTTTGCTATTGACTTAGACAGAAGATACTATACTATTAAAACGTATCCAAGAATTTTTCGGAGTAGGTATTATTAGTGACTGTAAAAATGGAAAGGTTACATACTATCTGCAATCTTTTTCTGATATTACACAAGTAATAATACCTCATTTTTCCAAACATCCTTTACTTACTAAAAAAAAAAGAGCAGACTTCATATTATTTAGCATGGCTGTTCAACTTTTAAATGAGAAAGTACAGTCTTCAGTAGAGGGTTTACAAAAAATTATTAATATAAGGTCTTCAACAAAGTCTGGATGAATGGAAGGCACAATAAGTTTAATCATTGCTTGTAGATACAACGGATTAGCCGTTGGCATGGGCTTCTTGCGATCTACCTTGGATCAGCCGACCGGCATTGGTAGATTACGCCTTGGAGTGACCGATGTGGACACTGGTGAAAGTAGTGCCGGAGCCTCATGCCGGACGGAGGTTTTCCAGGCCCCCACGTCCAGCTGACCCTCCGTCGGGCTGGGTCCCGATCCTTGCGTGTAGCAGGTTCAGATGCATTCCTCGGAGTGCACCTGAGTGGCGACCAACGTCTCACGCTGGTAGATGGGGCCGCGCTGTTGATTCCAGAATGCGAAGAGAGAAGACCCTCTGGCCGATGGGGTCCCTCGGTGGGCATTGCATTGGTTCTTCTCAATCATTGGTCCGGGCAGGTGCAGTGCTGGAATGGATGGCGCTGAGTTCAATGAAAAGTCTCAGAAATTGTTGAAATAACGGGAAGAAGGGCAGCGGAGCCGATGGCCTCATAGCTCTGCCTAAGAAGACCTCCTTCCAAGAAGGCCGCTCCATATTAAAAGTCATCCTGCGTTACAGAGGTGGAAGGGATTATGCGATGTTATGTAGATGGCCTGCAGCATTCCTTCTCCGATCCGAGAAACTGGCGTGCTGTTGAGCTCACGAAGGACAGCGGCAGCGGCGTGGGCGTGTGCCTGCTGCTCTTCGCACGCCTCGTCATACACCCGGAAATTTAAGGGACGAGAGATGTATTGTTTGGTTCACTCCATTTCCTGTTTGCCTTATACTCCCTTATTTATCTCGTATACCTCCTGCCTGCTGCTTCAAGCTGTCAAAGTAGTCTTGGCTGGTTGACAGATATCGATGACGCAGCGCACCGGGTTCATGGCACTCAGCAACGACGTCACTTAATCAACAATAACCATCAGCTGTACCGATCCTCTTCCAGCTGACATCACATACCAAAGAAGCCTGTCATAACTATTAATTTACCTATATAATATATACTGATGTTGTAGCTAAACGCCCTCGGTTTCCGAAATCGTACGGTATCCACGCCCCAAAATCACGCCAAACAGACTCTTCTTGGAACCACCTTAGTGTCGCCTGGATACTAGGCGGCCCTGTAAGACCCGCTCAACAGAGCCCTGGCGAACATTCAACGGCTGACGCGTGCGACGGCCGTGTACTACCCGGTAAGACGTCAGCTGATGTCATCGGCATCTGAGCATTGGAGGGGGTCGAGCTGGTGGAACATGAAGTCGTTGTGCCATCCGAGCCACCAACGTCTCTGTCAATCGAGGACAGCGGCGAGGGAGGATGAGCAGCGTCAGATGCCGAAGTCGAGACGGAGAATTCCAGCCGGGAACGTCGACGATGGCGCTACAGCTTGACGGAAGGAATCGGGATCACCAAACCCCTCCTCCATTTCGTATCCTGGTCTACAGGATAAAGTTGATGCCGGCGTTGGCATGCTCTCTCTCGCGACGAAGCCGTAGCATGATCGCGCAAAGCATCTCTTCTATCGAATATTGAGGCCCTTGAGAGATGGTTGCGGCGGCAGGAGCGCCAGATTTGTCGCTGGGAAAGGCGGCGTTGAGAGCATGGTCCAGGAACAACGAGGCGGCGCTGGTGTTGGTGGCGCTGCTGTTTCCCATGTCCGCCTGGTGCCCAAAAGAACCGCCATTATCACCGACCACCGCGGCATTGTAGCACTGGAAGGCATCGGCTATATTGTAGGTCCAAGCGGGGTCTGGCGCGGCTTCGATGGCGGCAAAGCACTCGTTTTGGTTGCTGTGCGGGCCGGGTTGAGGAGGGCCGAGTTGAGGAAGCGTCGCTCCGCCCTCGGGTAAGTTGTCGATCGGGGCCGCCGGAACGCCATGGGGCACCGGTGGCTCTCGTTTAGACGCAGATCGTCGCTTGCGGCCGCTGGAGGGTTTCGGCGGCAGGTATCCCTCGCACACGTACGCCGCCCTGGCACAGTTGCCGCATCCCGGCTTTCTCTCATCGCACTTCTTCTTGCGCCGTCGACACGTCACGCAGCCCGTTGTGCTGCGTGGTGCGAATGCCCTCTTCCGGGGCTGGCCGTTTCTCCGAAGGCCGAAGCCAACGGCCGAGGGACTCTCGGGGTCGGCTGACGCTGGTGGTGGTGGTGGCTGATCCGTGCCGTGGTGGTCGCTGGACTCAGCTGCGGAAACATCAGCCTCTTCCTCGCGCGCAACGTGGGCCGTCCTACCGTTCACTGGAGGGCTCTCGTCGGCCCCGGTGCTGTGGAACTCGCCGCCATCGTCAGGCAAGGGCGAGCTTTCTGGACCAGAGGTCCTCGGCAAGCACTTCTGACGATCGGAGAATTCTGACGGAGAGTGGCTAGCAGCCATTGGAGAGAATGAGATTAACGTTTAGTGGCGGGTCGGAGCCGAAGACATTTTCGTGTGCGCGCGGCAAGGGCAAGGGTGAGGATCGCAAGCGAGGTGGCACAAAGGTCAGCCCCTCCGTCCGCTCTCTGAGTTTCAAGAGCCATCTCGGCGTTGCTTTTGTCGTTGCCACTGTGCCCCAACAACTGGATTGAGTGCAGACAGATGAAGACATGCCACCACCAACACCGCTGTCGGCCGTGCCGCACCCCTCCAGACCCCCACTCTCCGTCTATTTCTTTGTGGGCAGTGTGGAAAAGGCTATTGGTAGAAACTCTCCCTGTCTTCTCATACGGTTCTCAGTCGATCTTGTACTTATCTTGATTGGAGCGCCGTACGCAGCATAGCCCGAGGCTTCAGCCGAAGCATTTGGGAAGCTGGCGACAGCAAAGTGTCCCTGGAGTATTCTTAGAACGGGAAAATACAGAGTCCACATTGACACGAAAGAGGCTCTCCGGTTGGAGAAGATCAGCCGCATAGCTGCAACACAACCTGCCTCCTGTAGGTAAGCTGCCCACCCGGATTTGGCTTAGGCCGGTGGATGTCTTCCATCCCGCATGCGAGTCTCTTAACACATGGCATGGAATGACTGATGGCAACCTACCTCTGTGAATTACGGACACCACCCTCCGATCAGCTCAGCTATCTTCTAATCGGCCTTAGATTCATGCAAAGTCCTACTACGATGAGGCCACATCTTTCGGACCAGGCGTCAGCGGCGTTTTTAAGTTGGCGTAAGGTTCATTTTCTCAGCATGAGAGGATGAATAGGGACGCCGCGCTCGCCGGTACGACGAGCTTCTATCCTGTTGATTAAGACTTTGAGAGCGGTATGACAGTCTCGGCATGACAGTCTCGGTATGATAGTCTCGGTATAATCGTCTCAGTATAATAGTCTCAGTGTGATAGTCCCAGTATAATAATCTCGGTAGAAATTAATTCGCCATCAATCGTATCACATTTAGGTGTTTTAGGGCAGATAATAGGTACGGAAAATACAGAACCCACACTATATGCATGTAAAGTAGCACTTTCTACGTGTCGAACTTGCAAAAGTACGACGCCGCACTGTTACCAGTGCGTGCTAATCTGCCTTATATTCTGACACTACGCTTGCAATACTGTTTCTACACTACTTATACTTATACTTTATATAAGTCTCAATAACTTACAAATAAAATTCAACGATATATTAAATACATCTTTAGCTATTACTCTTTACTTTTATAACGTTTTATTTTAATTAAAAGAAGGCTACTCTTGCGAGTAGTTGGCATGGAAATAGCGTTATAAGTGTATAAAGTGCTACTTTACTTGTGTATGGTGTGCATTCTATTTTACCCCGTGATAAGTATCGGCATGATGGACGGATTTAAAGGCCCACTGCAGCATCTCTCCGACGCTTTCGACAGTAAGGTGAAGGATGAACCCGAGCTTAATACCAGCAGCACCGACTACCACCCGGCGGATTACTTAAGGCTGACTGTCTACATCAACAGTGATGAAAACTGTATGATGTGCCATCGTCACGGCCATCTACGCACACTTATTATGTTTTACCGCCAGGACGAATTACGCTAACTTGAAGATAATCTCATGATGCTTGATGTAGACGAGGAAATCGATCTTCGCGCACGGATGTCTCGGGAATACGATTGTTACGGATCTACTTGTATATAGAGTTGTTGGGGCACGATCAGCCACCAGGCTGATCATTGCTGAACCTTTTGTCGACTGGAAGTCGACAGGAGGTTGGCCGAATGGTCTTACACACCGGCTGAAACCCAACACGGTCGGTCCGTCGTAACAACGATGGCATGAGACCAGAGAAGGAACGAATGCACTTGATCGAGAGGTAGACAATTTGAGTTGCCTTATCCGTTAAAGCATGTTCAACTGTGAACCTCACGGGATGTTACTATTCTGGGGGGTAAGAAAGATGCCTCGAGGTGTTCGCTCACGTGCACCCAACCAGCCAATCAAAGCTTCCACACGTCACTCGCGCCGACGTCATGGCCGGCTCGTATTGACAGCCCGCCCCGCCGTATTCCCGTCGGCAACCTGAATCCTTTGGGATCGCCGTTTTCTCGATTCGCACAAATGGAAAGCAATTGTTTTTTCCTGATTCGATGATGCTGGCCTGGCTCAATTTCAATCATCACCCGACCTCACGCAGGAACGACGCCTCAACATTGAGTTTCAGTCGATAAACTCCATTCTTGTCATATCAGGATACAGGAAAATCCGCCTCGTATAGAATCGGCCGATGCCACGTCTTGGCGGTATTCCTCCTTTACCCACAATCGATAAAAGCTCGCAGCCACCGTGCGATCGAGCCATTTGACACTGCAACACTTCCCGCCATTCGACACTGCAGCACTTCCCGCCATTCGACACTACAGCACTTCCGAGCATCATCCGCGCACAATGAGTCCTTCTACGATTATTTCTGCGGCACTCGGCCTCCTGGCTGCCATCTCAACAGCCAATGCAGCCGACTCTTCCCTTCACTACAGACTCCGCGCCAGAGTCACCGGACCCAAGAACGACGCAACACCCCCGGTCGACGGCTGGGCCGTTGAGGTGCATCGACTCGGCGTCCCAACCCGCCTGCCGCCCGACTACATGTGGGGCGTCCTCATCAACTCCACCTTCCAGCCCAGCCGCGGCGGCGACATCTTCTACACCCAGCCGCTTGCGGACGGCAGCGCAGCCCACATCCGGACCGACGCTCCCAACAACGCCGGCGAGGTGACGCCGTTCGGCATCACCGCCTTGGCCGGCTCGCAGGACTACCCCATGGACGGCGTGGAGATGAGCGCCGTGCGGTACATCACCATCCCGGCCGAGGAGGCCTTGGACATCGCCGTCGACGACGTTCCGTTACTGTACAAGCCGGCGGTGGGCGTCGAGAACGGGACGTTCGCTGCCTGCTCCGGCCTGTACCGGGAGTGGGCGACCTTGTATTGGATCAACGTTGGCGAGTACGGCACGGATCCGATCTACACGACTGGCGCCGACTATCAGAACTGCACCTCGATCGAGCTCGTCCCCGAGTGCACCTCCGATGGGCCGAGCTACGAGGGCTTGGAGGAACGGCCTTGCGTTGGGGATATAACGGCGGTTTTGTAATCTTGGCCGCGAGGGTCTAGCACGAGATATGTCTATGGAAGGGAAATGTGTATGGTCTTACTGTTGAATGACACAGGTAACGAGTCTAATGTTTAATGTCTCTCAAGAATACAATGTAGATTCAAAAGAGTACAGACATGATTCTACGTGGGGCTATTGAGTTTTCAACTGCGTACGAGATTAGCTACACCTCTGTGTCTTATGATTAAACGACCATCGATAGCCTCTACTCAGCACTCAACAGGAGCACTAGTTTCAATTTACGATGGTACTGTCCTGCCATCTTTCAGCAATCATGTTCTCCAGGGCTCTCTACGATGTCAAAGTAGTGTGGGATGTAACGGCGGGCCTCTACCTCTAAGGATCCAAACACCAAAGAGGGTGGTAAGCCGTATTGGGGGTTTACCTTGAGTGAGTACAAGAGAGGGTGAACGAGAACGGAGTGATGAATACACGTAGCTGAGCACTGCGTGCGAAGGCCGTGTTACTAACAATGTCGAATT
>RHKD01000889.1:84845-113926 GCA_009830905.1 Neofusicoccum cordaticola | reverse complement strand
CCGCAGGACGTCGCCGCCGGCCTGCTGCCCGCCCTGCCCGGCCTGGGCGCCTGGGTCGCGACCGCGTCCGGCGTGCGCCTGCCCGCCCGCCGCGGGCTGCCCGCCGGCTACGACTACGACCCGGACCTGGAGGCGTTCGTGCGCGAGTTCGACCTGCGGTCGCTGGTGGGCGGTGCCGGCGGCGGGGATGCCCAGGAGATGCTGAGGGACAACGTGCGCGCCGAGGAGCGGATCGCGATGTTTGACGAGCGGGCGAGGCGGTGGGAGGGCGCGTTGCTGGAGATGGATCAGCACTACGGGTTCATGATGGCGGGGTGGAGGGCGGCGGTTCTGGGAGACGAGGATGGGGTGAGCAGAGATGAGGTCGATCCGGGAGAGGACGCGAGATTGGTATGGGTTGGTTTGATGGATTGGATTTAGGTGAGTCCTGGATTTGGCTTCTATTGACTGTTCTATGCTTTTTGTCCTCTTGTTTGTTGTTGGAACTAGAATGCTTTTGGCTTTTCAGCGAGTAAAGAAAAATTGAACACACTTATCCACCATTCTTCTCTATGTTTGATTGAACTGATTGTGAAATTTGTGTGAGGTGAGTCCTATCGCGGACATGAATATTCCTGTCGGCCATGCCTAATGAGCTCCTACTCAGCAGCCATGCGGATAGCACCGAAGCTGACGCTCTTCAAAGCGATAGATCCAACGTGAATGGATATTTCATGGTGCGGTACACACCTAAGATATTCATCCGAATGACTTGAGGATGCAAAAAAGGCCGCGGTGATTTCCCCGAAACGTCAAGAAATCTTCTAGCAGAGCGTCCAGATGTAGAATTACTTTAATTGAAATACCAAAGCCGCCCGGATGAGTGCTTCAACTGCCCATGCCGTTGAATTTTTTCACTTGACAGTTGACGTATTCTGTCAACAGGGAGACATCTTCCCGTACCGCCATTTCTCTCACGACCCAACGTACCACCCTGCCCTCACCCCTCCACCCCCGGCTTCCTCCCAACCGTGACCCAGTACCGAAAATGCACGCCCCTCTCCCCAAACATGTCCCTCTCCACGTCCTCGTCCACCCACCGCCTCAACACCTCCGGCTCCACCTCCCCCTCCAGCACCCTCCCCGCCAGCTCCCGGAACGCCTTCCCCAAGAACGCGGCCCCGTAGTCCGCGCACGGCCCGCTCTCCGGGAGCGCGTCGTCGTCCCGCGTGAAGGCGAAGGCGAACGGGCCCTCGGAGCGCACGTCGACGAAGCCGGCGTCGCGCATGCGGCGGGCGGCGTTGCTGCCGGCGCGCATGTCGAAGCCGCGCGGGGGAGCGGTGAGGGCGGCGTGGAGGGCGCGGGCCCAGGGCCAGCTGTCCGAGAGCGGTGGCGGGGAGGAGGAGGGAGACGCCGCGGCGGCGGCGGCGGCGGCGGCGGCGGCCGTGGTGCTGCGCCAGAAGAGGTCGACGTCGTGGTGCTCGAGGACGCCGACGGCTGGGGCGAGCAGGCGGTGGGCGGTGGCGAAGTAGGCGGGCCACGAGGGGATGCCGAGGATGAGCATGCGGCCGTAGAGGTGGGTGAAGGTGGAGGGTGCGAGGGCGGGGTGCGGCGGCGAGGCGGCCTCGCGGTCCCTTTCTTCGGGGAAGGTGGTGAGGAAGTCGCCCTCGATGAACGAGACGTTGGCCGGGGCGGCGGCGCGCGCGGCGTCCGGGACGCGCGAGATGTCGAGGCCGTATACAGTGGCTGATGGGTAGTGCTGCGCGAGCGTGATGGTTGCGGCGCCGGTGCCACAGCCGATGTCGAGCACCTTGGTTACTTGGGCGGGGTCGAGGTTGGCACGCGTGATGCGGCCGCCCAGCATGGATGCTATGCCGTCAGCTTGAGCATCAAGGCGCGTTTGCTCAGGCGCACTAGGGGAGGTCGTTAGTCGAGGCTGAAGAGAGATTCATGTCAGAGAAGGTCGGGGGTGGTGGTGCCCGTGGGAGGGCAACGAGGATGTTGCAAGAAGTATTGCAGCCCACGGACATTCCCACGGCCATGGGTTTGTCCTTTGTTTCTTGCACATTTGCGCCCGGATGAATGCTTCTGCTACCCTTGTGTGGAGAGTATGTCCTTGCTGATATGCCTCACGAACTGGCCATGTATGTACATTGCGGCCGGACTTACTCGTTTGGGAGAACGTAGGCGGCGGTTGTGGTATGGTAGGATCGATTGCTTGATGGACCGTTCGGTTGGGTTGGTGTGGCCATTATTCCTGGCTGGCTACGTATGCTTTCCATAGGTGGCCCCCATGAGAGATTGCGACGCTGCGTGTCTCTTTGATTTCTTATATGTCGAGAATGCGGAGACGTCTGGACCTGAAAGATAAGACGCAGTTAGATTTACATCGGGATACCCAGATGATGGTGTAGAAAGACTTGATTCCATTGGTGGTGTCATGGGTCGGAGAAACAATGATCTAGCTTGGATCTGCCTAGCTTTTGCAGAAGATGCAGCCAGCAGGAGTGTTCTCGGAGATCCTTCCATGATCGTGGTGTTTCCGGGGCGGATCTAATGCGGGGAACGAAAGAGACCGCGGCCAAAACCAGAAGACTGACGTGTTTGGCATAAGCACTTGAACTCACTGTTGCTTTCTCATGCCGATGTTTGACTTCTGTGGTTATTTTTGCTGCCGTTGAAATTGGCTGTGCTATTTCACATACCTGAGATCTTTCCCCCACGCAGACTTGCCGGAAGGAAAAGGCAGCGACACCTCGATGGGCTTCTACAAAACACTTCATCACGAGAAGCCACCACCCATTCCATCATAATTCCAGCACGACTGTTGCATGTCCGCGTCCCACATCGTCAAATCAGTCTCTGCCCATCCTTGCCAGAAGCTTAGATCCAGCTGGTCGAACAGTTCATCCTGGCTGATATTCTCCAACTGCATCGGCTCGCCTCCCACGGCCCCAGTAGATGCACTTTTGTTCGCTGCATCAGGAATCGGCGCTGCCACCTCTCCCGACTTACCCCCGCTCTCCTCCTCTGGTGCCTGATTAGGGAGCTCACCGTCTCTGCCATCAATCCCCTTGAGCTTCGCCTCGTTCCATGCCTTGATGAAACGCAGCTTGCGTGCGAAGAAGGTGAAGAGCGGGTTGTCGGCCACGGGTACCTCGGCAGTGGAGCGTGCCTCTTCGTAAAGCGCCGACGTTTTCATCATGATGCCGCCAAAGTCAATGAACTCCTGTGCGTATTTAAGGTCCCAGCCCGGGCAATCTAGCCGCGATAGCTTAGAAAGGGCGATGATGGTGCTTGTAAGCTGAGAAAAGTGCATGAATGGCATGTTGATGTAGCGGAACGTCGGGATTTGGTGGTAAGTATTGATGAACGTCTTGGCCGCTTGCATGCATGCGTTGAGCATCTCCAAACGCCGGTATGTGTAGTCGCCATATTGTGTCGATGTGGGCAGGGAACTGAGGCTGATTTCGTATAGGTAAATTTCCGCACTGTAGTAGTGCAACCACAACAAGGCTAAAGTGATGGATGTGTCAGAGTTATTGTTCAGGCAACCAAGAGACAAATAAATCCTTACGATTGTCTGCAATATCTGCTGGAAGGCACTTCTTGAAGTCGTCGAGCTCGGTGTGGAGAGACTTGACAAACATGGCAATTGGAATCATGGTGTCCGCAGTGAAGTCATCGATGGGCACTTTCCGCTCAATGCGCTGGACGATACGCTGGAGGCGTACGAGATAGACGAGGTACCGATCCGACGGGTACTCTTGAGCTTCTTCCAGGTATCGGCAAACCTCGTCTAATTGGGCGCTGTACCGCAGCGAATCATATCGTTTTGCCCACTGAGATACACTGCATGAATGTCAGTAGAGCGTGACAGAAGCACTTTCACGGTCGGAACACCGAGGCTTACATGGTAGTCAAGTAAAAGGTTCCCAGCAAAGCACGCCTTTCATCTGATGTGCGCAGCTCCGAATTGGCCAGCTCTCCATGCGCGCTTCTTGTGACGCCTCTTTCGAGTCTCTCCATCCCATATGCGCGGGCGGTCCGTTTCAGGCCGAGGTCAATGACTAACCCGACGGCAAGTTGCAGGAGATTGGTCGTCTGCGGGTTGGTGAAAAAATGAACGTGATACCTGTGAATCCGGGTATCAGCATTGCAGATGCTGCAGGGGCAGTTTCACGAGACCCGGGAAGCACAACAGATCCACCGGGAGCGCGCATTTGTTTGTGGCACAAGAAGCGGGATGGACGTACCAGGCCAGCCACACAAGGATGCCTTGCAGCAGGTCGACGCTCCTCTTACCCTCGATCAACAATTTGGTGGTGAAATCGCTCATCAAAGCATGACCCAGCGCTCTTTGCCGAGCCAGATCCTGGATGGACGTAACCACCACAACGGCTTTGAGCAGGGACGGCTTGGTTTTGCGCAACGTGGTGACTGTGACCTCGGGCGGGATGACAACAAAGGGAAAGTACCTGAACATGTAAGTTTGATAATGATCTAGGCATCTTGCCGCTTGCTCGTCATCAGGCTCGAGTTCAGAAAGGTCGCATGGTTTTGCGACTGGACGGGCACTGAAAGAGCCCTTCTCGCCAGCTATGGGCGGAGAACTCGGCCTTGGAAAGCCAGGGTAGGGCTTGCTGCTCTCAGGTGCTTCGGAGGATGTCGTATTGGTGACACTGGGGGTGCGTTGTGGGAGATCAGGTGTTGCCGAAGACGACGAGGACTTGTGGTGATCATGACTCTGGCTCTGGCTCTGCGGATTGCCGGCCAGGAGCGTCACGAGCTGGTCCAATTTCTGCTCAAGCCGGAGATTCCTGTTCCCTCGTCAATGACAGAGCCCAGGGGCGAAATGACGACTTTCTTCGCCTCAATCTGTGCCGCCAACATTCATGCGTTCTGCGCGAGCAAGATGCAGCGAGAGCTTCCAGCAGGGCCACATCCCGGTGCTGATCGAGCAAAAGGCTCGCGTGACAGGGCCATCGGAAAGACAACCACGGCCGCGGAGCATTGCAGGTGGGTCAGACGAGAAGGGCCAACTCAGGAGTGCTCGCATTCCGTGCCTGCATCTGCGCGGAGCGGTGCAGAGGGTGGACGCAGACGACCCGTAGCCCCGGAGGCGCATGGCCTCTCAGGCCAAGAAAAGGGCCGTGATTAGGAAAAGGAAAAAGGATCGACACGTACTTGGCAGTGGGCGGCTTTCTCTTCCGCTGGCTCGGGGCGTCCCTCACACAGACGCGCTTGAGGCGGTGGCAGCTAGACAAGAGTCAGCCAATTGAGACCGGACACGGCGAAGCAGCAATCACCGTTCGCAGTCGCTGCTTGCACCGCCGGCGACCGGGACGCATTTCGTCTTGGCCACCGCGCAGTTCCGACACGCCCGGGCGAACTGGGGGGGCGCGACAGGGGCGCCGGAGCTCGAGGATGCTGGCGCTGGGTTGCCGGGCCCGTTGTCGTCCATGGTCGCGGCGATGGCATCCTGGAGTCTGAGGGCGAGCAGCTGTGCCCGCTCTCCGCTCGCGCTCGCCGCTCGCCGCTCGCCAGGCACCAGTGCCGCGGAAACGGGCGAGCCGGAGCTTCCGCCAGCCGCATGCGCCGCATAAGACGTGGCCGCACTGGCCACACCACGCCCACCCTCTCGCCCCCGTCTGGCGGCCACGAGCGCAGTGCTTGACCGGCCCAAGTCCGGTCCTCCTTTTGCCGCCTCCCACTGGCCCCTTGCCAGCCCTGCCCGCCCTCGTCTCACGCGCCGCCGCGCCTGCCTCCTATTCGGCCGTGTTCGCCTGCCCAGCATTGCCGTCATCCCCCAGCGCCAGGACGCGTCGAAATATCGGTGTGCCCACTCGTCTTCGCCTCTCCGTATGCACGTCCAAAGATCACCACCCCAATAAAGGTTGAGTTTACATGCAAAGCACACTCGGCCATGACGTGTCTGCCGGCATCTTCCCTGGCCGTTTCATCGCCCGCCACCCACGAGGCCAATCAGGCCTGGCGGTTTGTACAGGAGGAAATAGAAGATCACCATATTTCCAGGAACGCGCGTTCGCCACGAGCCAACCACCGTGGCAAGGCTGAGGAAGGGGGCTCCTACTAGCTCCGGCTGCCATCTCGAGTTACCAAACAAGAACTGTGCCCAGAACCACAATTGGATGCCAAAGCTCGCCGTCATCTCACAAAGGAGACGCCGCGTTCATGCGCGCGGGAGGCATTCGGTCCTACGCAAACTTTTCCGCCTGTCGACCCCGGTTCCAGAGCCTCGTGGAAGATGCTCGATTGGGAAGTGCTCGCAGCTGGTGCCCAAACATAGTCCTTCGCCATGTCCACAGGATCCTGCCCATCTTGCGCACCCTTGGGTGCTCGTATGGCCGCTCGTCCATGCTGTGTTGTCTCAATGCCCGCAACTTCCCCTGGAATCCTTCTGCCTTGCAGCCTACCGGCGAGTTCCATCAGGCTGACTTGACGGCCGTCTTATGCCGTCATGGGTGTGGCTTGCCACCAACACTCTTAGAGCGTTCCTCGCAATTTACCCTCCGCATCGGCTCCTACACACCCTCCATCTCGTCCAACAACACCACAGAGATGCATCTTAGTCGTGTTCGCCCTGGTTTTGCATCTGTGACACTCCGCGAGAGATTTTCTCGGCTGCCAAGGGTGTAGAATCTCGTCAGCCACTGATGAGAGGAACCCAGTGCTGAATTCTGATGACCGTGAGGGGGGCTAGTAGGAAATGAAGGCGTAGACATCTAGACGAATGAGATTGTTCTATTGCACCTCGATGAAGAACGGTTGGTGGCCATTGATAGGTCGTTAGACTCGTCATTCAATAATGCCTTCTCGCGCCGTCGCCAGCACGGACAGGCACACCCCAGATCGACGAGCACCCTGAATACCATCATATCCAACTTTGCGAGAATGCAGAACCCAGCTTCGTGGCCTGTCCGCACACCATCCTCGAACACCCGTTGGCCAGCCCGTGGGGACACCTTCGGTTCGATCGTATTCTGGAGCAACCCTAATTCTTTCCCAAACGGATGTGGGGACCCGAAACCTCTATCTGAGGAGAGCGATCCGAGTTCGACACAGAAAAAATGCGATGTCGCACAGTGCCTACGTACGCCCAGCGCCTGCTACTGAGGGCGACCACTGGTACAACCGTGCTCGAAACAGCCGCCGGTGTGCTCATGCGCATCTTCCAGCATCATGCTGGTTTGGGAGAGACGCAGGTACAAATGCTTGGTCTTGCGCTCGTACTACTTGGGATCTGCACAGCGGGAGCGAGATGATCCTGGCGCCAGTGTGGCGTCTCCGCCATCTAAGTAGAGGTCAGTTGTTGACTTAACAGATGTTAGGACCGTTCGATAGCTCACATGTCAAGACCGCGCGAATTTTCAGAAACATTCACGTGTCCGCTTTGCCGTTTCCCGAGACGAAGGTTTTGATATACCGAACGCCGTTTTGTTAATCCCCGATTAAAGATGAACTGCTGAAAGCTTTTGTTGCAGATACCAAAACCATGCAGAAGGTGGTTTAGTGGAATCCAGGGGAATGGCGACTCTGACGGCTATGTGCGCCATCTGGAAACCCAACGCCGTTGGCTCTGTCGAAGCTTAAATTATTCGTGCTGGGCATATCGAGGCTTTGGAACGCTACGTCTCATCCCTTCAAAACAGCTTCACTCGAGAACAAACGTCGAGACCATACGCGGTTCAGATAGCTCAGCTCTTATCCAAATCTTCTTCATCCTGAATGTTAGCTCGTAGACAGTGAGAACGAGGTCACATCGAATTAACCACACCCACGTGTGGGTTGAAACTCAAAAAATGATGCAAACTCAATTAGCCGGGCGCATTAACGGGTTCGCGGGAATGCACGCAGCCCGCAGTGATCAGAATTCCCCGAAGATTCTGAGCGGCACGATCGTCCAGACGAAGGATTTGACTCCGTGACGAGCTGCATAGCGTAGGGCTGCAAGAAGGCAGCAACTGGTCTAGGTGTCCACGTGGAAAAGGCGCGGATCTGTCCGTGCTCAAGTAGTTCGTAGGCGGGCGCAGGCGATGCACTGTGACTGCTGTGCCGTGTGGACGCTGCGGGCGGCGGCGCTGCTAGCTGGGCAGCCGGCCAGATGGTTCGTATTGAGAAAAGTAGCCGCGCACCTAATCCGGAAAGCCGCAAGTTCGCACCGGCGGATGAGAGGATTGCATCCCGTGTGGTTAGACACGCGTAAGACCGCCTCTTACCGAAGTCTGGCCAGGCGCAGTATCGGCTGTGGCGTGCGAGGTTGCTGCACAGGTGTTACGATTTCGAGTCATAGACATTGATGCTGCTCCGCTCGATCAAGATCGTATGAGGAGGGGCTAGGCGCAATGCCTGGAATGATCTCTCCGGGAGAGATACGCGACTTGATGGCGCACGTCGTATTGGAGATTGCACCCTGGTTTCTGAGGCTCCAATCAAGCTGTTGATTGGAATGTCGCTCGGAGAAGCAACCGACACCAGATATAAGCTCAATTGTTGAGGCCACGGGAAATGGTTACAGCGGGGGAACCGGGTCATCATTGCGTGTGGAGAGCGGTTTGGTGGGCCGAATGCAAGCAATGTTGGAAATCTAGGCGAGTGTGGCCATCGTTCAAGTCCAAGGCGTTTGAGTCCATGCCACTATAGGACAAGGTGGTGCCCCGGCCTTCTTCTTTTGTACTGGCGCTGTCATCTATCCGGACCGTCGATTTTTAGCACTGTTGAAGGTGTTCGCGGCAGGCGGAGGGAACGCCCAAGCTGAAAGCAGCCAGAAGTTCCTGTGCCCAGGGTCCTGTGCAAGTTCCTGCCCATGCTGTTGCAGGAATGCGGTGACGTCGGGCGAGGCATCTGCAAAAGCTCCCTCCGCGTTACCACAGAACAGGCGGGAAGCTGAGTAGATACTGCCCAACAATCGCCACGCGACTGATCATCACCAAGTTGCGAGTCCACAAGCTTCTACCTCGGCGGTCGTGAGGGGGAGCAACCTGCTCTAGCGTCGATGGAATGCAGTTTGGTTTGGAGACTCCACCTTTGGGTATGAATGCGTCTCGTACGCAATTCGTGCGGACGTGTAGGCAATGCTTTGTCAACAACCTTTTAACGCCGAGCCTTGACTGAACTGTAGAACAAAAAAGCTTGTCGGCATGGCGGGCTTCGAGCCTACGGCTAGCGGTACCTCCGGCCCACCAGAGACCCGAGCTTCGCTGGCGCAGCACACGTCGCAGAACCAGCGTGCTGCATGACACTGTGCTTCGCCTCACCGTTGAACGTTGCTGCTCCCAGGTAGTAACGTGCTCAAGACGCGGACACGCGCGGCCTCCCGGCTGCGCCCAGAAGGAGGGGGTTCGCAGGTGCGACCACGGCGGCAGAGCTCTGCGAAGCACAGCGCCGGGTGGTGAGAGGCCGCAGCGGCGTCCGCTAAGCTACGGGGCGCGCGGGGATCGACGGCAGTAACGTGGTGTTCGGACGCGTGCTGCTCCTCGGTCAGCTGCAGGAGGCTTCCACGGCCATTCTAGAAGCAATTAGCACTCGCCGGCGCGCCACTGGGGGGTGGCTGCGATGGCTCCAGCGCCGTGGAAGTCGGGCCCTGGATGACGCCGGCGGCGGGCTGGCGCAGGCTGGGCGGCGGGCCAAAACGAAGGCAGCGTTCGTGAGGATCGCAGGCGGCGGCCGTTGATAAGGCGGGCTGCTGTGTGAGTTGAGAGCTAATGCGCACCAGATCCTCAGGCGGTCCCTGCTTGCAGCCACCACACGCTCAGGATCCGCTCGCAGTGATCTCCGGAGGCTAGCGGCGCGCAGACGTGAAGACGGGGTGGCGCGGCATGATGCAGGCGGGCTGCAGGCGGCATGCGCAGCGCAGCAGGCCGGCACCTGGCAATGACGATGGGCGGGCTTGGAGCTGCAGGCCGCCGCGGCGAGGTCGAGGCGGTTTGATCTGCGGCGAGCGAGATGATGATCTTGCGCGCGCCTGGCAGAGCTCACCACCGCGCCCCTGGCCGGCCGCGTTGCGCCCACCCTGCCCGCGCCAGGGGCGTGGCGACGCGGAAGACATGGGTTCGCATGGATTCAGCGACCGCGGCGCTCGGCCAAATCCGCAGCGGACGCCACACCACGCGCTGGGCCAGGCACAGACAGGCAATCTCTCCGCGGCTGCTTCGCTGCCCGCCCGCCCACCGCAGGCCGGGCCTAGCGGGCGCTGGCCGGCAGCGGCTACTGCAGCACCCTTCGCTCGCCCAAGGCCCGCGGCCCTTGGGCTGGCCGACATTGAGCATTTAGCCCGCTGGGTCGCGCGGGCGCCCGGCATGGCTGTAGGCCTCTTTTATTGCGCATTGCCCGACGCACCGCTGCCGCCGCACCGCGGGTAGAGCTGCTGCAACTGACTCCCTGCTCCCCAGCACGCCGTGCCCACATCGATCACCGCGCCCGGAGCCCAGATGCTGAAACGGCACTGAGGAAGCGACAGCCAAGTGCGCATTCATTAGTTCCATGTCGAAGGACGGTGATCGTCTGGCCACCTCCCGACCCGCCAACTTTCCTCCAAGTGTCACAGAGATAGAGAAGAATCTGTATGACCTGGGCCTGCTGGCCAAACCTAGGAAGAAAGCCAAAGCCAAATCGAAAGCCGTCGACTCCCTCCCGCCGGCGGCCCACCTCACCAGTAAATCCCCCTCGCCCGCCGCCCCACGGCCTGTCTCAACGCAACAACCCCGATGGCTCACCAGTACTTGTCTCGCATAGGTCTGCGCTCGCGCTCGCGCTCATCCCGCCAATCCGCCGACACTGGTGGCCGCTCGAGCGTCACGCCGACCGCCCGCTCGCGCGCGGACTCCGTGTCATCTGGGCCAGTTAAATCGTCTGCGGCCTCTGCATCAGCGCGCACGCAGGACCTCCCGCACTCCTCTCGAGGCATGGCCGGCATTCTGGACATCGAGCGCAACCGCACGCGCCGGGACCGCACCTTCATCGGCAGCGAGTGCGCCGTTTGCGAGGAGCCCCTCGAGCACACCCTGCGCGGCGAGCGCATCCTGCAGCTCTCGTGCGGCCATGTTTCCCACGAGGCCTGCTTCTGGGAGTACATCCGCGAATTTGAGTCGCAGTACTGCCCGACCTGCAACGCCCCATTGGCCCTCGACACCAGCAGAGGCGGCAATGTCCTGGATCTTGGTGCGTGCCTCTCGCCTGCGCGCGTCGTCCCGAGCTAATTGTGAGCAGAGAAGCTGAGCACCATCGTGCGCTCGGTGCAGGGCAACGAGCCCCAGAGTGCCACACGAAGCGTGTCGAACACGCCCACGCCATGGGACCCGCAGCCACCGCAGCACCACCAGCCGCCCCAGCACCAGCACCAGCACCAGCACCAGCAACAGTACCGCGAACCCTCCTACCAAGAGCGCCGCCCGTCCGTTTCGACGCACGACACCCGCGACCTACGCCAGCGGGACAGCAGCCATCACAGCACACATAGCCGAGATGCGAGGTCGGAGACGATGAGGTCGCAGTCGCGTGCCCATGCAAGGAGCGATAGTGGCGCTACCGGGGTCGCATCATCTGGAGAACACGCATACGACCCGACTGGCCGGCGGCACGACTACGACTTGCATTCCATGGAAACCACTCTCAGCCCCCGCGCCCCCGTCAAGAACCCCATCCCTCCACCAACCGTGACCGTCCGCAGCGAATTCCCCACCGTCAGCAGATCGCGCCAGCAGCAGAGCCTGACGTGTCTCGTCACGGTCGAAGTTCCCGAAGGCAAATGGAGACCCGATCCCGAGGATATTCGCTCCGTGCCACCCGCCCCGTCCATCCATGGCGAGGAGCGTCTTGGCCGCGCCAAGTCGCCTGCACCATCGCGGGCGCTGGAGAATATTTACATGAATCCCGAAGTGCTCGAGGAGGCTACCGAGGACCTGCACGGACGGGTGGATAACTGGCACGGATTGGACTTTTCCAGGTATTTTTAGACTTTCTTGCACGATCGGATTCGTACACTAACGCATGCAGGTTTGGCAAACTTCGCTTGCATGGCCACGTTCGCGTCGGCAAGGACCGCCAATCGTGGCAGGACCTCGAGTGCTATCTCTTCTCCGACATGCTGATCTGCGTCAAGGAGAAGAAATCGACTGGCAGCCATCAGATATCTCAATGGGATGGCTCAGAGACCACGATGAGCAAGAGACCGAAATGCACCCTCAAAGGCTCCATCTTGATAAAGAAGCATTTGAAGCACGTCGAATGTTCAGCGGACGAGGCAATCCTCACTCTGAGTCTCTCCGTCGCTGAGCTTCCATCCTTCCACCTCCAATTCCGCGATCTCAGGCAACTTGATCTTTGGAAACGTGCGCTCCTCGACATCCACTCGGAGCCACCGATGCGCATGCAGGATGTGGAGCAGGACAACTCGGGCACCGACGAAGAAGACTACAGATCTACGAAGAGAAGGGTATCCTCTGTGAACTCCTACGGTGCGGCGAGGTCAAATGTTACTGCACCGACTGAGTACACAAGCTCACGTGTAGGCGCGGGCGATGAAAGGCCAATGGCGTCTATTCACGTTCCCATCGACCTGGTAGTCGTTATTCCGGTGTCATCTTCTATGCAGGGCCTCAAGATTTCTCTCCTGAGAGATACTCTAAGATTCCTGGTCTCAAGTCTTGGCCCCAGGGACAGGATGGGCCTGGTCACTTTTGGATCCAGTGGGGGCGGAGTTCCTCTTGTTGGCATGACGACGAAAGCTTGGTCCGGTTGGCCGAAGGTCCTCGATTCGATCCGTCCAGTTGGGCAGAAGAGTCTCCGGGCAGATGTTGTCGAAGGAGCAAACGTTGCCATGGATCTGCTCATGCAACGCAGGTCGACCAATCCGCTGTCGAGTATTTTGCTCATCTCCGACTCCTCGACTTCCGACGCGGAGAGCGTTGACTTCGTGGTGTCGCGGGCCGAAGCTGCTAAGTATGTTGATCTTCATTCCGGGCCACCCCACGTACGAGTAGGCACTAACTAACTTTTCTATTCAGGGTTACAATCCACTCCTTCGGCTTGGGCTTGACCCACAAGCCGGATACGATGATTGAGCTGTCGACGCGTACTAAGGCCTCGTACACTTACGTCAAAGACTGGATGATGCTTCGCGAATGCGTAGCCGGTTCGCTCGGGTCGCTGCAGACGACTTCGCACCAGAACGTGAAGCTCAAGTTGAGGCTGCCCGAGGGTTCTCCGGCAAAATTCGTGAAGATCAGCGGGGCTCTGCAGATCACTAAGCGGGCAACCGGAAGGGATGCCGAGGCGTCTCTCGGGGACCTACGCTTTGGTGACAAGAGAGGTACGTATCCCAATATTTACTGGGAATAAAGAATACTAATCAGGTCATAGACATCCTCGTTCAACTGGCCATCACACCGGACACTGGCTCACCAGAGCAGCTTCCCCAGGACCCCTGGGAGACTATCGTTTCTGGTCTGGAAGCTCTCGGAGGGCCATTGGACCAGGATGATCAACGCAGCATGAGCGTCGAAGAAGTCCCTCTGATTCAGGCAGACCTCACCTATGGTGACATCATGCGCGAGGGTACTCTTTCTCATCTGCCGCGTCCTTCCCTTCTGGCCATCACGATGCTTCCTTCCCGGAATAGGAATTCGAAGAACCGCCCGATGACACCTCCTATTCCCCCCCACCCGTCTGTGGTGCAAAGGAGGATGGAGCTTCTCACTTCCGATATGCTAACTCGGGCGCTTACTCTCGTATCCCGTGGTCAACACGAACGTGCCCACCACCTCCTTAGTGAGACCAGAAGTATCCTGAAGGGACTTGCAAAGGGTGGCCTCCCACCACTGCCGCCGCCCCCTGGACCGCCACCATCGAGTGCGCCCCCCAGCAATCCTAGCTCTGAAGGCACAGCACAGCCATCACCGACTAGCGAGACTCCTCGTCCACGCACACCTTCTCCTAATACAGAAACAAATCCCTTCACTCCCGCTGCCGGCATCGACCCCAACGCCATGTTCGCGCTGGACGCTGAGCTCGAATCCTCTCTCGAGTGGATCAACCACCCGGCTGTTTTCGGCCGCGATTCTCGCAAGGCTGTGCTGCAAGCCATTGGTACCATCAGCTCTCAGCGGGGCTACACTTTCCGTACTCCGGCCGAATCGCTCTGGGCAGAACGCATCGCAGGTGTCAAAAAGCTCTCTGAGCGTTCTCGGGAGTGGCGCGAGGCCGGTGACGAGGCTCTCATGGAGGAACAATGATTTTTTCCCAAAAACATCGACCCGCATCTACCGTACTAATATTCGGTTTTATCCTTCTCGCAACCTCTGACGACTTGACACGAGTTATTTCGATTCGTTCCGCACACCCATGTACCACCATACGATATTAAAAGTAAGGAGGTCCTTTTGATTTTCTGGTTTTCCTTCATTTTTTGGCGCAACCCCTCGGATTGGAAAGTTCAGTATACCCGGTGTTCATTTGACATGTCACGAAGGGCTATGTTTTGGGAGGAATAGGGGCAGGGGAAGCGGTGATCATGGTTCTCCTGTAGGCTGAGCTTGGCCTTAGCCAAATGTTTTCTCTTTTCACTTTTTGCTATCGAGCTCAGCACATACCACCTTTGTTCCTTTCGTTTTCCCTGTGGATTCTTATGTTCATTTGGCGATCTTGGGCCCGGACGGATGGGGATGGGGATGGGGAACGGACGGCGCTTCTGTTGCGACTTTTCTTGGTTGGGTAGATACCACACGTTTGCGCGCACGTCGTCACGTACGTCCAGTGCTGCACGTTGAAATTTTTTTCTTTTCTTCTGGGTTCTTGGGTTCCCTTGATGTCTCTGGATGCGACAACTCCGACATAGGTAGCAGCGTCTTTAGCTCGTTTGCACGTTACACGGCAATGCACGCTCTTCTTCCTTCTACGATGGCCAGCAAGGCTGCAGGCAGTGGGGATCGTGCCTAAACATGCTGACAGAGCGCAGCGTTTGAGATGACGAAGATGCCGGTATCAGGTTTCAACCGATTCCATCTGGAGTTCCGGGTTCACTTGCGCATCAGGAAGCCCACAGCCCTGGGCACGGCGTCGCCAATAAACAGGCATATCCGACGAACTCCCCCACTTAGCAGCGTCTGCAGCGGGCAGGCGGCAACTTGGCAGGCCAAGCACGTGCGACAGGACTGCAGCGTGCAGCAAGGCGAGCGAGTTCCCCCGCAGCGGCAGGGTAGCGGCAAGGGCCGAGGCATCGCCCTGTTAGAGGCACATGCAGCACTCGAGGGGGCATAGCCTGGCAACATAGCTTCTGCGCCGGCCAGCTCCCAACGGTTTAGGCCGAGGGCGGGCAGCAGACGGCGCCGGGACAGAGGGAGCAGCAGCGGCGGGAGCGTTCAGGAGGCAGGAGCAGGAGCAGGAGCAGACGGCGGCGGGTTGGGCTCGCAAGGCGGTGGAGGGTTGCATCACTTCATATCGGGAGCGTTTGGAATCCTTCTAGAAAGTCGCGGGTTCCAAGGAAGCTGAGGCAGGGACGTGAGACAAGAGGCATCGGTTGATGAGACCGTGGTTGTGTTGCGACGAGAGGATGCTTTTTTGGAGAGCTTGAAACGCCGAGCAGTGGGCGGGCTAGGCTCCCCGCTGCGCGGCCGGCCGGCCGCCCTCTCCGCTCCATAGTATTCGCCTGCGCTGCCTCCCGCGTAATACGTGGGACTAAGCAGACCGCCCTCCGCGCGATAAAGATAGACGCGGAGATAGACGCAGCCGCCGGGGCGCGTTGGGGGTGTGGCCGGAGCAACGGGCAGAAGCAGCAGACAGCAGAAAAAAGCGCGGGCGGGCGTGTCGATTGCAGAAGCTCGATATGCACTAGGGCCACATAGTCGGCTGCCCGTTTTAGCAGTGCCATCCAACGGCGCTGCTGATCGTTCTTTGACAGGCGCCTCGTTGCGGGAAAAGCGCTGGGTTCGGCCAAAAGCAATAGCGATCCTCCCAGAGCGCACTTCTGCTCGCAAGCTCCCGCTGCCGCTGTCGGGCCAAGCGTGCGGCCTGCCCCCAGCGCGCAGAGTCCAGAGCCTGGAGTCCAGAGTCCAGCGTCCAGCGTCCACGGCGCTGCTGCCCCCGCCGGGCTCAGCCTCACCAACAGTGCTCATGAATCGCGGTGGCGAAGGTTTTGCTTGGACGAGCCGCGAGGTGCCTAGTAGCAGCAAGTTTGATATATCAACTGGCCTCAGAATTTCAAATTGGCACCTGCATTGCGCGCGGCACTCAATGCCCGCCAGCGCCAGGAACACTGCCCGGCTCCACCTGTGCGTCGCCTTCTTGCCGCACATGTCATGTCTGCCCTCGCGCGTCGCCTCTCGATGCTGCGACTCTGCCTGGGCCGGTGGGCAGACGGCACCTTTGCGTTGTTGGAACGGCGGCCCACGTTCCAATGCACGCGGCCCCCGGCTGCAGCCTGCAGCCCGCAGCGCTTTCGGGGCGCATGCCCGCCGCTTGCGGCGCCGCCAACTGCCCGTTTCTGCCGGCAGCACGTCTGCGCGATGCAACAAACCTTCGACGCGCCGCCAACCAGGTCGTCCGTCGCGCAGCTGGCGGGCTTGACGTCGGCGCGCCTCTGCGTGCGGCCGCGAAACACTTCGCCCAGCGCCTGTTGGTGCCTGGCGGTCACGCTGAGGCTGCTGCAGCGGCAACCGGTCACATCTTATGATCAGCTGTTATGCGTTTCCGGGCATGGGTGCAGCAGCAGTAGCGAGGTGGTGGTGCCCCAGCGGCGGTTCGTCTCTCACAGGCTACCGCTTTCGGACAGGCTAAAATGGCACCGCCGCCTCCGCCGTACTGTGCTCCGCAGCGCGACCTGCTCCTCACCGCCTGCCGCTACCTCACCTCGACAGCAGCACGCCTCTCCCACCACCCGCACAGCTCCCAGGCCCGCCGCGTGCAGTCCGCGGCGCGGCAGCCTCCAGCACGACCCCACGCATCCGCCCAGCGCGACGATCTCCATCCGGCGCCGCAACAGTGCCCGCGGACGCGCTGCGTGCTCTCAATGCCCGCTGTCGATGAAACGGCGCTGCCTGCCCGCCCGCGCGCAGTGCCCGCCCGCGCGACTCGCTGCCATCCGATGCGGAGCTGGGTGCCTGAAGCAGTCCTCTTCCGGCCGCAGACCCTGGCCGTCTCCCGACGCTGGCGACCTTGACGCAGTGCGGGAAAAGCTTGGTGCCGTTTTCCTGCCCTGCAGTCTTCGCGTGACGACACCTCCAGCATGAGGTCCGCGAAAAAGAGTATTAGCATTTTCAACTTTAATCTGTTTCTTTTTTTGACCGGTCTGCATCGACGCGATCTGGACGCGTCGACGTCGGCCCGCCGCGCCCATCAGTCAGGCACGGCTTGTGCTGGACGGATGCGCAATCAGCAGCAGCGAGCCTTTGATTCTTGCGCTCGAATTGCGCGTTTTTAATTCCCTAGCGGCGGCGAGTCGCGCGTATCATCAGGCGTTCTGGACTGGCTGAGCTGATCTTGCACGCTCTCAGCATGATTCGCGCCTGCGCTTGCGCACTCGTGCCTGACTTCCTTCGTGGTGGAGCCAGCAATCTATTGCACCGCCGTCCAGCTGATGCAGCTCAGAGAGATCTCGGAGACGCAGTGGCCGCGGCCTCGCGATTGACCGGAAATCTTGGGTCCGCCGCGTCCGCTCGTGGCGCTCGCGGCTCTCGTGCTCAATCTCTGCGAGTCTTGACTCTCAGCTCGTGCCCCATGCGCGCTCTCCCGCTCGCCACGAACTACCGCCTTGCCCGTTTACGTTATCCGAACCGCGACTCGTCTAGTCATGGCAATCGCCCGTCGTCTCTTCGAGTTGCTCTCCAGCGCTGCCTGCACGCCTCGCCGCTCTGGCTCGCTCCGCGCCGTCATTACCGCTGGACCCTTCTCGCCCACCAGGCCGCCTGCTCCGCATCGCGAGAATTTGCAGCTGCCGTCCCGCGCGTCGGCTGTTCCGACGCTCGGGGAAATAGAAAAAGCAACGACTGCTGCGGACGCTCTGCGACACATCGACGATCCAGACCCTGACGAATGGAACCACGAGCGGCACAACCGCTGCCACCCCCATTGCCGGTCCCATTCCCACACGGCACAGTGCCCCTCTTTGGTCCTCGTTGTCCGCCTCACTTACCCAACGCCTCGACTTTGGAGTCTGCTGCGCGCTGCCGCCCCTGTTCCGGTGGTCTGGTACTCGGAAATTGAGGCGCTGCCGCACTGGTCCCCTCCGACCCTAGAACCGACTTCGCTCCGCGCTCGAACGGCTGCTCTGTGCCAATCCTGCCAACAAGACCCCATCTCACCATCGTCAGATCCTAGGCAGCGAGCCCACCCTCAAACCCACATGCTCGTCTGCCTTACAGATCATTCTTCCGATTACTTATCAGTTCTCATCGCAAGCAGACGCGGCTAATCTTCGCAGGGCTACAGCCGTCTCGCACATGCTGTGCCTCGCTTTTCTTTATCTCGTGCCGTCCTCTCCCCACTCTCTTTCCCCCCTCACCTGCCGTCCCCGTCGCAGACCGTCTTGCATCACGTAGCGAACCCACCACCTATAGCAGGCACGCATCTATATTATAGCCGTACACATTAGCGTACCAATACTCGCGTGCCAGCTAGCGGAATCGCGTTTAACGCACTGGCACCCCAACGATAGGAAGAGAGTCAGAGTCTCAAGCCTCCCCACAGACGACTCGTAACAGTCACGTCCTTGGCGAGCAACGTTCACCACTGCCGTCATCTCGTTGGCCCGCTGCGCAATCGCGGCGCCAGCATTCCCTCCCCCGGACCCTCTACAGCGGGTCCCGTTATTTTTCTCCCTGCCCTGCCCTACGGAGCATGGACCGGCCCACGCGTACCGCCCTGCTTCCACCGCCCGCTCGCCGCCACCCGTTACAAGCAACAAAATGCATCCAAGCGTATTCGCGAAAACGAGCGAGCCCTTCCGAGGCCCTTTTCCCTCTCCCGCCCCGTACGACTTATGACTCTCTCTCCCTCGTGCCCCCGGCGCTAATCTTTCCCGCGCCCACGGCTCGGGCATTGCTGAGACACGAATATCAGGCCATGGTTTCGTCAACCGTCTGCACCGTGCCGCGAACGTTGGGCTCGATTGGGGATGGTGTGCTTGAGTCGTGGCGGGTCATGTGATGGGGGCTTCGCTGCTCATTAGCTGCTTGTCATTGCTATAGGACTGCTTTACCAGAGCGACGGGCTCTTGTGATGACTGCTGACGGGACGTGTGTCGTTTGAGCGGTGTAAGATGCGGGTGGGCAATGAGATGAGAGGGGAGGATGGTTGTGATTGATTTGATGGCCGCCGTTTCGGTGATTTTTTCGCTGGGCAGGCTGAGCGGGTTCAGGTAGGTCGGTGGTTGGGTGAGTCAGGAGATGGTCGTGCGGTGGGGAATCTGGGTGTTGAATGACTGGCTGGCCGACGGGCGGGCTCGGTCATTTCATGAGACTCTTTGGTTGGAATGCCGGTGAATTCTGGGTAAGTGGGTGGTTCTTTCATTCGGTTTTTCTTTCGTTCGGGGTTGATGGGGTGTTCGTTGCGGACGGCTTCGATCCAAACAACGCCTATTGAAGCATTCATCTAGATGGATTAGCTATTTCTTTCACTACACATGAGTCCGGACGAATTCTTCAACTGCCCATGCGTGGATTTGTTGCAATACCTTCTGAAGCTGGGTTTGCGATACGTGCGTGGCTGCCGATTCTGTCATCTTCGCACATAACATCGTTCTCTCACTAAAAATCAATATTTCTATACAATTTTACTCCGCTTCCACAACACTTCTACCTCCTCCAACTCGCTCCCGAGCGCCTTCTCGCGCCTACTGCTCTGTTGCTCGTTCATGAAAGCTGGGGCTTCAAACCTCACCAACAGACAAACCGCTCAACAAGCATCCAGTACACGCTTATACCAATCATCAGTACTTCCGAGCATCAAATTCACCACCTTCAAAGCCTGTCTTGATAAAATTCCCTTTCACGTCTCCCTCCGGCTGCTTTTCCTCATTGCATCGCACAGTCGTACCGCTCTTAGATTAAGGAGAGATAAAAGAAATTGAAATGATGCCAGGAGCAAGACCACGCGCCGGAGCTTAACTGCCACACTGCGAAACTAACTTCTCCAGTTTCTAAACCTCAAACGAATTTATGATCACTATTGTAAAACTTTTTCGGAAAGGCTGCACGCATACATCAGACTACAAGTCTTGATCTTTCTCTGACATATACCGATCTCATAGTTGAAAACTCGTGGAAGTTCATCTATTTTACCGCCGATTTTCCTCAGCGACATCTACAAAACATCACATCGTTGGCTATTTTTATAAAGAGACATAATGTGAGAGGGGCGTTGACTTCTACATATATTCCGATATTGATATTCAACTGATTCATATCCATGCTTTCGAAAGTGGACGAGCTAAGACCCTTTCAATCGAGGAGAGAGGATGGTGTTACGGCGTAGCCGCTGCGAGGACGCAGAAAGGTGAGGGGGAAGCTTACGAAGAAGCCCCGCAAGAAAAGGCATCCCCACGTGATTAAGGCACGTGATGATCTGCCAAAGACCCACACGTCGCCCTCACGAGCCGGGCAACATAAGGCAACTGTCGCCCAGTGTAGCCCGGCTACATAGAGCAACACCAGATTGTATAGAACTCTCTCACGTATATAAACCACACTCCTTAGCTAGTACTTTGACCTTCGTGGTCAACTTCACAATAGAATTTGGACTCTATTGGTAACACGGCCTTCGCACGCAGTGCTCAGTCACGTGTATTCTACACTCCGTTCTCTCTCACCCTCTCTTGTACCCACTCAAGGTAAACCCCCAATACGGCTTACCACCCTCTTAGGTGTTTGGATCCTTAGAGGTAGAGGCCCGCCGTTACAGATGGGGCCAACCCTTTTAACGACGCCCAGGACATTGATAAACCCTTTTTTGACTTCCCCAAAGGTACCCTCGAAGTACTGCCTCACACTGTTGCCAATCTTGAGCTTAGTACGAGGAAGATGCAGGATCGACCATCATTGTGGATTGCCAATGGTTTGAGTACATACGGGCGGCTTAAGTTCTGTGAGACTTTGCGTGGAGTTTTTTCGCGTCTACACTGATTGAATTCACACCTTAGAGACATCTACACCCGGTTTTTGGCATTGCGGATATTTTTCAAACTCAGAAGACCAAGTTTTAGTTTCTACGCCAGGTGTTCATGGATACTTCACTTCCTAGATACAGTCTCGTGTCTCCGAGCCTTGGAAATCCTGAGGTCGAGCTGTCATATATCTACAATCGATACCTATACCAACTGCAGGACTTACCACCCTTAGCCGTACGGCCTGCTGCTTCCGGGACACAGGCAAAAGATCTCAGCGGGCGCTGACGTAGTGGCCATAAGCCTCTTAGCCTTCATAGGCTCCTTTATTTGCCCGAGGAAGCTGCTCGTGTTGGAACGGGTTTACTAAGACAATGATCAGGAGGACTCGCTGGCAAGTGGCATCCGGGGCCGGGTGCAGGTGGTCAGCTCACGGATCGTTGCAGCAAGGACATGAACTTCGCCCATGGACAGTAGAAGCATTCGCCTGAATCTAGTTGTGCGATCAAAGGCATCCCGAGGCCATCCGGACGCGTACTTCATGTGCCCTCAAAGGCGTGTACATGCTGTAATACGCTCCGGACTGACTACGTAGGTCGAGGCTTCAAACTTCAAACCTTCAAACCCGGTCGACTTTGAAAGGGTGCTCAAATGACAGTCGCCCAGACCAGAACATATACGGAATTTTCAATGGGGAGGCCTGCTCACTTACATTTCCCCCATCTACCGAATGCGAGCAAAGCGCAATTTGCCCGTGGCAACCATTTAAATACTTCATACACAACTTTTTACGCGAGGAAAACCGAGGTATCAACTCGCTCTCGCCGAACGCCGGGCAATGCCATTATGCAACCACACCCCAAACCTGCTCGCACAAACCTCGCAATCACTTCCTCGAAAATCCACCCCCGACCTTCTTCCTCTCCAGCCCGCCAAACGACCCCTTCCTCGTCTCCTTGATCTTCCTCCCCTGCAACCACGTATCCCTCACGCTCTTGCTCCCGTTGCTCATGACCTTGGGCGGCAAGAATTTATTCCCCTTCTCCAGCACCCGCACCTTCACCGGGCCCTTCTTCACGTCCTTCGCTGGCTTCTCGTCCAGGAACTTCAGGTGCTTGTTCAGCTTCTCCTTCTTCCTCGCCGCGGCATCCGCCTGCGCCGAACCGGCCTCCTCCGGCTCGGGGGTGGCCGGACGGACGTCGGGCGCGGCGGCGAGGAGGTCGGCGGGCAGGAGAGCGGGGATGTTGTTGAGGTCGTAGGCGGGCTTGGTGGTGCGCTTGTGGAGGGCGGACGGGTCGGAGGCCTGGATGGTCGTGCTGGAGGCGACGTCGGCCGGGATCTCGGTGGGAGGCGGCGGCGGCGGCGCCTGCTCTTGCTTGCGCTTCTTGGCGGCGGTGGCCTGTTCGCGGAGGCGGGCTTCGCGGTCCTGGCGCTTGCGTTTGGCCTCGGATTCTTGTCTGCGGGCTGTTAGCATTGCGTTCCGGGTGGTGGTGGGTTGGGCGAGGGGTCTTTACTTTTCTATGGCCTTCGCCGCGTCTTCCTCGGCGGCACGAGCTTGCTCGCGGGCGCTGGTCGCCGTCACCGCCTCGGGAGCTTCGTCGTCGCTGTCCTCCTCCTGTTCGGCGGTCGACGAAGGGATCTCCTGCTGAGCCGGGGGTTCAGCGGGAGGCTCGGGAATGGTAGGCGGATCCTCGCTGCCGAAGCGGATGTGTGTGTTCTCGGGAGCAGGTGCCGATTCTTCTGGCTTAGGCTCCTCCGCCTTGGGGGTGGGTATGTCGATGTCCTCATCAATGGTCTGTGACGAGGCCAACCTGGACGGCTTGGAAGGTGTTGACCTGGTGGCGCGGGTTCGAGGCTTGGGCGTGACGGAAGCCGGGGGAGGGCATGGACATGCAGCGCCACGAAGGCTATGGCGGAGGTTGGTTGCCGGCGTTGCGTACACCGACGCCGGGGTATCGTCTCCAGCGGGTGTTCCATATACAGACTCATCATCTTGAGGCGTGGCGTCTGGGGCTCTGGAAGTATCGTCCGTAGTCTCCTGCTCAGGCTTCTGCCCCTTGTTTCCTGCCACCGGCGTCTCTGGCGTAGCGTCCTTCCGCGGCCTGCCACGGCCCCTGCCCCGGATGGGCGTAGAGACAGACAGCGCCGGTTCTTGTGTGTCCTGGGCCGAGTCTGAAGCCGCGGCGGACGCAGCCGAGTGCTTCCCGAAATCGAGCTTCGGGGTGGCCTCGTCCTGCTCGTCGGCAGAGGACCTCCTCTTCTTGGTGGTCCGGGTGGGAGTCGCCTGGGCCGAGTCGTCAATGAACCGCTTGCGGCCGGAGCGGGTGGCAGAGCTGGCCGCCGGGCTGTTGGTGTCGGCGCCGCCGCGGGTGGTGACCATGGCGTCGGCAGCGGGCGACGGGGCGCAGTCTTGCTGGCGGGAGGGCGAGCGGGAGAGCAGCGCGCGAGCGTTGTCGAGGGCGCGCGAAAACATGGGCGGCCTTTCTCTTAAATCGCCGTGACCCGCTTTGCTTGCTCCGCGCGACTCCCGCGAAAAAGTTGCTCGCGAAGGCGGTGAGCGCCCGGATCAACGCGTTGTTCCGGCGGCGGCTGGCGGCTCAGATCACGATTCCTCGCCGGCTGCGCGAGCTCCTCCGCCCGCATTTGTTTCTCGCGCGTCGACAATGCTGCCGCCGCGCGTGCCCCGCCGCATCGTCCGCGCGCCGCTCGCCTGGGCCCGCCCGCCGAACGATGTCTGCGTCTTCTGCCGCTCCGCCTGCGCCCCCAATGTGTTCCAGCGCGCATACGCCAGGTATCCGGCGCCGAAGGCCCCGTCTACGAAGACCGAACTGCAGCGGAAACGGGCCAGGATCATGTCGGAACAGGACAGGAGGAAGTGGGCCGACCCGGCCGCGCACGCTGGAAAGGTCTTGCCTGAAGTCTCGCTGATGGAATTCCTGAAGAAGGCGGGTCTGATCCAGGCGGAGCCGGCAACGGTCATGCGTCTTGTGGACGAGATGAGAGAATTGGGCACTCGCCTTGATGGAATAAAGGCGCGAGAGCTGTGTCACAGTATGGCCCACAAGACACGCGCCCCTGGCTCGTTGCTGACCAGCCATGGCAGACCACGGTGTGGCTCTAGATGACATGCCCCTCGTCGCTCGCGCCTGTCTCTCCCCCAGTTGTGCCTCGCCCATCCAGAAGCTAGGCAAGATAATTCTGCTCGCCATGGCCGCCAACGAAGTTCCCCAAGCGACGCTACACCTGCTGCGCGCTGCCGACAGGCAAGACGAGAGCGTGTCGTCCCCCTTGCGCAAGGCCTTCGACTCCTCCGAGCTGGTCTTCGCGCGCCACCACCTGCGGAAGCTCGTCGCCCAGAAACATCCTGAAGCCATGGTCTTCCATGCCCAGCGCCTGGCCAAGGCAGGCAAGAGGAGGGAAGCAATCGATCTGCTCAGAGACGCAATCTCTAGCGGCGCGGCAAACGAGGAGGATCACGAAGATGGCGACGCCATGCATAAGAAATATGCAGCCCATGTTCTGAAGGACACCCAGGCTGCCAAGGGTGAGAGCCCTTGGACCATGCTGGCCAGATTAGAAGTCGAGGAAGGAAACTTCGGAGGCGCCCAGGCAGCCTTCCGCTCAGGCGCTTTCGCGCACGATGACCCGAGAGCATATCAGGGACTAGCTGGAACCGTGAAGGAGTACTCGCGAAGGTGGTTGGAGTACATGACTAAAGCCGCCTCTTCGGGAGCTTGGGGGGCGACCCACAAGCTCGCCCAGTTCTACACGGTGCCGCTCGACAAGATTCCCGACGAGGACTTGCGTAGTGAGATGGAGCACTTGGAACAGCACGGCAAGCCTATCGAGTGGTGGTACTTTTACTATAACGGCCCCCAGCTCAAGCGACTTGGCGAGCCTCCGGAAACCAGGGTTGTCCAAGCGGAATTCTGGCGTCACCGCGACGAAGTAGATTTTGCGGGCGTGAACTCGCCGGACGTGCGAATGGTAATGCTCAACCCCCGTGAGGCCCTAGCCATGGAGTGGTATGAGCTGGCTTTCCAGTGGTCAAACACGGCCACCAACTCGTGGGACCGCTCAATAAACACGAGAATGCAGGAAATCCTTGACCGCGCAGCTCTGACCAATAAGTCGAAACCCTCAAAGAAGTCGATGGACCGTCGCTTGAACGTGCACCACGCGGCTCACCAAACTTTGAGTCTCGAGCGTCTCATAGTCTCGTGGGAGGAAGCTAAAGCCACGAGTCGAAGAGAAAGTGAGAGGAAATGAACGCACCGGATCCGAAGAAACAGAGAAAATCTTCGCAGACAAGCTGTCGAGCAGCGGCGAATCAAGCTGAGTGGACGAAGAAAACCTAGTTGAAGAAGAGAAAGGGTCATGACCGAAAAGCATCTTGACATTGAGATCTTCATGGAGGTGGACGACAGCCGATGCCCGAAAAAGACCACAGATCAATTCTCTCCGTCATTCTAGCTTGAATGATTGGAGGACGTGTATATCATGTATGCTATCATCACATGTCTCTCTTCCAGAACTCAAGACGTAAAGAAACTTTTCTTTTCGTTGCCAAGCGCACATGTATATCACATCATCGTCTCACCAGTCTAAATCTCCCCCTATTAGCCTCGATGCAACCTCTCCAGATCCGACCAATCAAACCACCAACGTCCCATCCAGCCTCAAATCCCGCGAGCTCGCGCCAACCGCGATGGCGAAGTCGCCCGCAGGTAGCACCCACTGCTGCGCCGCGACGTCCCAGTAGCTGGCGTCCTTGCGGCGCAGCACGAACTCGACCTGCCCGCTCTCGCCCGCTCCCAGCCCGAGCTTCTCGAAGCCGCGTAGCTGCCGCGGCGGCGCGTCGACGCCGGCGGAGGCAGGGAGAGACAGGTAGAGCTGCGCGACCTCGGCGCCTGCGACGTCGCCGCTGTTGGTGATGGTGGCGGTGACAGTGGCAAGGGGGGCGTAGAGGTCGGCTGCTGCTGGAGGCGCGGCGTAGGAGGAGCCGGAGCCGACGACGAGGTTGGAGTAGGTGAAGTTGGTATAGGCTGGTTGGGGGAGTCAGTTCATGTGGCTATGGTCTGGGTCCTTACACCACGGAGGAAGGGGGAGAAAGGGGTGAAAAGAGGGTGAGTGGAAACTTACACAAACCAAAGCCAAATTCGTACCGCGGCTCGATACCCGCCTTGTCGAAGTGACGGTAATCGATGTACAGGCCCTCCTCGAAGTTGTCGTCACCCGTCTCGATCTGAGTGCCGTAGTCCTCGGCTGCCTTTGCGATAGTATACGGCAGCTTACCGCTCGGGCTGACATCGCCGTACAGCACGTCGGCGAGGCCGTTGCCGCTCTCTTGGCCGGCTATGCCTGCCCAGACCACGGCAACCACGTTCTCGTGGCTGAGGATGCTCTCGAGGATGATAGTCCCGACGCTGTTGGCAACGACGATGACGGGCTTGCCGGCGCTCGCGGCGGCCGCCACCAAGCCGTTGCCGTCGTGCCACGGGTCAAGGTTGAGGCGGTCGCCAGCAGCGCCCTCGACGGTGAGGTACTCCTCGCCCGAGTCGGCCGTGATGAAGACGATGGCCGTCTCGGCGGCAGCCGCCGCGCTGGCAGCCGACGCCTGGTCGTCCGTCGTCGACAGCGTCAGCGTCGTGCCTGCCGCCTCGGCGCGCGGCTGGATCGCGTCGAGCGGCGCGATCAGGTAGGGGAACTGCGCCGTGCCCGACCCCCAGCCCATGGCCAGGTGGCCGGTGTTGCACGCGCGGTCGTCGCATGCGTTGGGGCCTGCCGGGTTGACGATGGCGTCCTGGCCGATGATGGCGAGCGATGCCGGCGCCTTCAGGGGGAGGGCGGCGCCGTCGTTCTTGAGCAGGACGACGCCGTCGCGGGCAACGGCGCGGGCCACGACCTTGTGGTCGGCCTGCACGTCGGGCCCGCCGGTGCCGTTGTTCCAGGAGCTGAAGAGCGTGGGCGGGTAGGCCTCATCCTGGCCCACCAGGTACCAGGCGGCCAGGATGCGCGTGGCCATGTCGTCCAGGCGCGCCTGGGGCACCTCACCGGCGGTGATGGCGGCCGTCAGGTTGGGCCCCCAGTAGATGCCGCCGCCGCTGAAGTCGTCGCCCGGCATGGTCATGTCGAGCCCGCTGTTGGCGCTGAGGGCGGTCGAGTGCTGCGCGTTCCAGTCGCTCATGACGTAGCCGCGGAAGTCGAGCTCGTCCTTGAGCAGCCCGTTCAAGATGTGGTCGTTCTCGCACGCCCAGACGCCGTCGAGCTTGTTGTAGGAGCACATGAAGTTGGCGACGTCGGCCTTGACGGCGTCGGCGAAGGGCCAGAGGTACAGCTCGTGCATGGTGCGGTCGTCGATGTTGGAGCTGATGGTGTTGCGGTTGAGCTCCTGCTCGTTGCCGATGTAGTGTTTGGCGCAGGCTTGCACGCCCGAGGACTGCATGCCCGTGATGGTCTCCTGCATGGCGATGCCGGTCAGGTACGGGTCGGGGGAGAAGCCCTCCCAGTTCCTGCCGGCCTGAGGGATCTGTTTGTGACAGTGAGCAGCAGCTTCGACGCCGAGCGGCAGGCCGGGCAGTTACCTTGCCCAATGGACCGGCAACGGGTCCCAACTGCACGTGGACGCCCAGGCCCTTGGCCTCTGCTCCCATGGCCACGCCTCTCTCGTTGATCAGCTTCTTGTCCCAGGTCGAGGCCGCCTGGACGCCGGCAGGGAAGGCCGTGACGCCCTGGGCGAACCTGATGCCGAGTGGCCCGTCTTGCAGGCAGAGCGAGGGATAGCCGATCTTGGGCACCGGGGAGGTGTTGCCGACGCAGGGTCCTTTCTGCCAGCCAACGCCAGTCACAATGCCGACCTTCTCGTCCTGGTCCAGTTGTGCCAGAGCTGCTTCGGCTTTGGCGTAGGCGCCGTCCCAACCTCCGGTGCCTGGCAGGCCCGTCAGCACTTTGCTAGAGCGATGTCAGAGGACGCAATGGGGGGTCAGGAACCCACTTTGTCTGCGGACAGGCGTCGCCACGCCGAGAGAGGCGATGGCCAGGAGAAGAGCACACGAGTTAACCATTGTTACTGCAGGCATTGGCCACGGCGAGTGACTTCGACGACCGGCGCAGGACACGGCGGGGGCGGTTTTTATAAGACATTACTTTTTTTTCAGGGTAGCACGGCTCCGCGGTAGAAGGATGCGACCATGCGACCCCGCGGTCTCAGGGCAGGAGAAGGAGCCAGATCAGGCATTCGGCATGTATTGAGCCAAGCAAGTAAGATGACGGCCAGGGTTGTGTTCGGAATTTAGCGATCTGGGCAGAGGCAGCGCGGAGGAGGCTTATTGGGTGAGTGAATCGCAACGGGCCGCCATCTCCGCGCTGAGGACGGGTTTGCGGATTAGCTGGCTGTACCCCGCAAATTCCATGCATCCGATCAGCGTGGGTTGCCATCATCTGATCCCGGCACTGGCTGGAGGGACGAGAAATACAGCATGGAAACACTCAGCCTAGCTGCCTCTTTGAGATGCCATGGCGTATGCGGCTGCGCTCTGGCCGGGAGGGGGCAGGTTGCGCGAAGGACGGTTGTGCTGTGATGTGCTGTGATGTGCTTAGGGGCGCTGCCAAACTTTAATCCTCCCATGCGACCAATAGACTCTAATACGATGCAATAGCGTTTGCCCTTTGCCGGCGCCTGGCCTACTTGTCGGTGCGAGCTCCTGTATAGCGCAGTTCTATACTTGCACGTTCGGGCTCTGCTCTCCCGCACATTCTTCATCCGCAACAACCCGGAATTGGCACCCATGCTCGCCATAGCACAGGAGTACTAATACTCATCCCTAGCCGGGCCGAGAAAGACAACAGGCAGAAGAGGCTTCCTGCTCCGTTTGACCCAGGGAACATCGGCCCTCCAGCGCGCTTGGTCGTTTTGCCGCATAGCCGCTGGCTCTTGGCTCTACTTAATGTGATGTTGTGCCGACGGCAGGCATGCAGTGTTGTCTCTTTC